>PNEQ01084019.1:0-24595 GCA_003012365.1 Medauroidea extradentata | reverse complement strand
CATTTCCTGAACATAATATGCCTTTTTTACTCCCACCCCAATTTAACTGACGACTTGCTCCAATCCCTTTAATGACCATCTCTTTTGGTTTGCATTTCTTTGAGCTGTTTTTTGTAAACTTTGAATCTGTGTTGCTGCTCGACTGTAAAGAAGAAACCGTCTTAATGCAAGGGGACCCTGTCAGTAGTTGTGATTTTTTGGAATTTTTTCCTTCTTTTTTGAGGACTGCTACGTTTTGGAAGAGGCCTTATTAATTCTGGTGAAACAGAAGAACAAGCTTTTGTAGAAGTAGACATGATAGTAGCTCTAACATGAGTTGAAAGATCAATTAACCTTGGCCTATCTGCAGCACCGTCAGTATCAGTGTCTGTCCGAGAATGCATAGGCATATGAGGCCTAGATGAGGTACCTGCATCATTAGGCCTAATCCTTTCCAGAAAACAAGGCGAAGAGAAAGATGTAGGCCTAGATGGCTCGGCATTGTTTGTGGCAGGCTGGTCAGTAACTGTTGATGGAAGGAAGTCAATGTCTGTGAAAATATCAGGATTGAATGGAATTATCCCACATGATACGAAACCTTTGGCTGCATTTCCCACAGATGTTGCTTTTTCATATGCCAACCGAAATAGATTAGAAATTTGAAACTGTGTGATGGAACGACCAGGATGAGCTGACATCCATCAGGTGCACTCACTTGAATAATAAACTTTCAACGGTCCGAAGAAAGTTTTATCCGGTGGCTGGGCTTTGTGGGAGCTGTGAGGAGGCAGAGAAAGAAAATGGATTTGATTGTCCCAACAGAACATGATAGCAGGTAGGAAAATATGTGAGGAATGACTATCCAAAATTAATAGGACAGGGTCATCGCTAGAAGGCTTAATATGGGAGACAAAATGTTGAAGCCACTCTAAGAACAGTTCAGAATTCATGTAGCCAGAGTCAGAAAGTTGAAATAAATTTGATTGAGGAGCTCCATTGGAAATAGCTCGTGAGAATGGTGTTCACATCATATCTTTGCCTCCACACTGCACTCACAAAATGCAACCGCTTGATAGATCGTTCATGTTCCCATTGAAAACCTATTACAGCCAAGCTGTTGAGACATGGTTGAAACAAAACCCAGGCAGAGTTGTCACTCATTATTAAATAATATTTTCATCTTTCAACTACAGAATATAAGAATTAAATGTTTGTCCGATTGACTTTTGGGATATTTAATCAAAGTTTAAATAAATTAGTGAATACGTACTGAAAAATATAGTTCCCATATATTAAATCCATTTATCAAAATTTTATGACTGTGTGGGGCAAGAATCCGCACGTGATGTTATGCGGACTCTTGCCCCAGGAATCTTGCCCCCAACGTTACAAAACCTTTCCTCCATTAGCCATAATTTACCCATCGCTTCAAAACAAAAAACACCTATATCAATAAATACGTAAATACTTACTTTTAATGCCTACGTACTTTAAGCAGAATGGTTTGAAGTCTTCATGCAAATTTCGACACTCTTATGAACAAAGTAAACAATATCTCACACTGCTGAAAACAATAAACGGCCACCACTCTCTCTGTAATGGCGGGAGTAACATGCCAACTAAACCCACTTTGCAGTAGCTCTTTCGAAAGGCGCACATGGTCCTGCCAGTGCAATCTAGTGACGCAGAGCGTAACTACTTCGAAGTAGGACTCTTGCCCCGTGCGGACTCTTACCCCACATTACCTATATGTCATACTTACAAAATCATGAATCTAAAGCAAAGAGCACTTCGATATCTCGATTGGTTCAATAGATATAGAGAAATAAACGAAAACACATATCACGTAATTTTACCCCCTTAATTAAAGAATCTCAAAACGTCTTCGAGTCCTGTTATACATATTTGTGTACGTAACTAATTGAAGTAAAAATCACGACAATAGTCAATTGTATTTCAGTGATATAGACGATTCATAAATAACACATTTTCCCAATTTTTACTGCTTGGGAGTCGAATTTTAAAAAATTCTATAACTGATTTTTGTAATATTTACGTAAGCAACATTTTGAAGTGAATATCAACTCTCTATCTCGAAGGGTTCGATAGATATCGATAGTTAATCGGAAACACATTTAAGGTCTTTTCACCCCCTTAAACAGTGAATTTTAAAAATCCTTAAAATGGCTAATAAGCATTTAATGAGTGTCCTATTAAAGTAAATATCACAATGATAGACCGTCGGGTTCATGCGCTACCGACGTTTCTTCGGAAACACATTACGCCCCTTTTCACCACCTATATTATCTAATTTCAAAAAATCCGTTCTTAGTGGGTGTCTACGGGCCAAAGGGAAACTTCCCTCAAAATATCATGGTTCTAGGTCCAGCGGTTTGGGCTGTGCTTTGATGAGTGAGGGAGTGAGTGTGTCAGGACCCTTAATTTTATATATTAAGACTAGCTGTCCCCGTGGCTTTGCTCGCGAGTACTATTCATAACAGATAATAGTTACATTACTTGAAAAAACCTCTTAGTACGCCAGATTGGTACTTCAGTCATCAAGTGTTGGAATGACAAACTTGCAAGTTGAGCTAACCCTGTAGCAGAATAAGTAGCTATGGCTGTCCACGCGAAAAGCAGTCTTAAGTTTGTCCCTGCCACTAACAGCGACTTCACCTGGGCCTTATTTACAGCACTGCAAAGTTGACGTTGTGGGGTAGTTATAGACTCTAAAATATAAGAGGTTAATCGAATGAAAAACGTCTGATTTATCCTGTGCATAACCATTGGTGACGGTGCCCTCTATTTCATATTTTCAAAATATTCACTTTAAGTTTAATGGCATTAGAAAGTTTTGGTGGAAAAGGTTTCGCGGAAACGTATTTGGTGCCCCAACCTTGGAATTATTGCGATAATATTTTATGTGAGCTGATGTTGTCGAGGGACTTAAGTGGAAAGTGAGCTGCAAAATCCGTTTTACCCCTTTTAAACGACTACATGCAAATTGCACTAATTGGATCTGCTTTGCAGTTTTTGTGTGTCGTAACTGAACGTTCGCACGCAGCTTTTACCGGAATTCGAGCCCAGAACCTCCCGGAATGTTGACCTGAGCTACAAACAACTACGTCACGTAACGTCGAAATAATTCATTAAAACCAAATTTTACTTAAAAAAATAAAATATTAATGTCCTGGGCTCATAGAGATTGTACATACAATACCACAATTCGATATGTTTCTATAGCGTGAACTCCTGCACAATTTATTTCTCGCTGGTGGTACTTTGTTTTCGGATCGTCTGCCTTGAAAGTTCACAAACTTAGTTTCATTCTTAACAATCAAGTTATCTCGTAAAGTAAAAAAATAACTATCATATACATTTTTGAATACTTATGTAAGCATCACTTTGGCGCGTACAACACGTCACTGTCTTCTACTGGTTAGATAGATATTACGGGTTGATGGAAAACAAATTTTGCGCTTTTTCGTACTTTTGGGAGTCGAATTTAGTAATACTTTTATTTCATATCCTAGACATTTGTGTAAGTATCCAACTAAAGTGCAAATCACAACGGTAGCCCATTCAGTCGAATCAAAATTGATCATATATTAAAAAACACATGTGACCCTGCACAGTACTGAGAGTTCGATTTTCGAAAAATCTAAAACCCATTTTGCGATTATTTTTGTAATCATCATTTTAAAACAAATATTAACTGTATATCTCGACGGGTTCGATAGATATCAGGGATGAATCTGAAGCACTATACAGGTATTTTCACCATCTAAGAGACAGAATTTCAAAAAAGCCTTAAATTACATCTTAGACTACTTTACTGGTGTCTCTTGAACGTGAAAAACACGTCGATATCCCACTGGTTCATGATATATCGACGATTAATTAAAAACACTTTTCACCACTTTTCACCCCTTTTCACCTCCTTAGGTGGCAAAATTCGAAAATTCCTGAAATTGATTTTCAGTTACTTGAGTAAGCATCAATCTTAAACAAGAAACACGTCGCTGTATAATAATCAAAGCAATCGATACACATCGATTGTGAATCGAAAACATATTTTACCCTTTTTTAACTTCTTTAGGGCCGAATTCAGAAAATGTTTTATTGGTATTTGGGATATTTACAAAATCATCAATTTAAAGCAAAGAGCTCTTTGATATCTCGATTGGTCCCATAGGTATAGAGGGATAATCGAACACATATTTCACGTATTTTGACCCCCTTAATTAAAGAAGTTCGAAGCGTTTTGGAGTCTTGTCATATACATTGTATACGTAACCAAATTAAGTGATAATCACCTCGATTGCCAATTGTGTTTCAAAGATATAAACGATTCGTAAAAAAACACATTTTGCTCCTTTTTACTGCTTACGGGTCGAATTTCAAAAAACCCTTAAACTGCTTTTTGGGTATTTACGTTTGCAACATTTTGAAGTGAATAACTACTCTTTATCCCGAAGGATTCGATAGATATCGATAGTTAATCGGAAATACATTTAAGGTATTTTCACCCCTTAAATGTTTAGTTTCGAAAAATCCAAAATATTACTAATATGAATTTTTATGAGTGTCCTATTAAAGTTAACATCACGATGGTAACCGTCGGGTTCGAGCTGTGTCGACGTTCCTTCGGAAATACATTTCACCCTTTTCACCCCCTTAATTATCGAATTTCGAAAAATCCATTCTTAGTGGGTGCCTACGGGGCAAGAGGAAGCTTCCCTCAAAATTTTATGGTTCTAGATCCAGTGATTTGGGCTGTGCGTTGATGAGTGTGTGAGTGAGTCAGGACACTACATTTTATATATTAATATGAAGTATCCTGACATACTCACACACTCATCAACGCACAGCCCAAACCGCTGGACCTAGAACCATGCAATTTTGAGGGAAGCTTCCACTTGGCCCGTAGGCACCCACTAAGAATGAATTTTTCGAAATTCGATAGTTAAAGGAGTGAAAAGGCGTGAAATGTGTTTTCAAAGAATCCCTGATATCTAATTAACCGAGAAATCGATCATAATTTTTTTAACTCCAAAATACTGCCCAAACAAAAGCATATTTGTGAATTTTTCGATTTTACGAAATTCTAAAATTTTGGGGGTGAAAAGACGTAAAATGTGTTTTTCATTAATCCGTGATTTCTCCTAAACCATTTCAGATAGTGAGGTGATTTTTCTTTAAAATTATGCTTATGTAAATATCTAAAAAGTACTGCACCGTGTGCGTATGGTAGGTTAATAAATTATTTTTAAATAGCCATTAATCGTAAGGCAAAAACAACAGTCCGTGGCAAATAAACACAAAAATGCCCACCAATAAAAACATAGAAGAAAACAGAAGGTGGCACATTAACAAACACACATAAACCAGAGGAATCTGTTGTAAACAAACAATATCAAAGTGGAAGCAATGCACGATTAAATAAATGCTGGGCTACCATACGCAACGAGCAAAGAAAAATAATTATTTAAATAAATAAATAGGCTCACTCGCCATAGTAAACAATACACACAAGAGGAAAATATGAAAATATATTAATTGAGAACTCTTAAATGTGTGGTTGCTCAAAACGATTATTTAATTTTTACTGCAATATTAAATATTTTGTTTCCATTTTATTTTCTCTTAAAATAAAATTCACAACATTATCGACATCGATGAATAGTCCATTAGTACTGAAATTGTACTGAAATTATAAAAAGCCCAAATCTTGCAGGCACAGTTAAATGAAAATAGTGAATTGATTATACAATTATTATTTTTCTTAAATTCACAATAAAATTATCGAAACAATAAATGCTCATTTTATAGGCTAAATAAATTACGTACGTCCGAATCAATGACATAATAAATTAATAAAAAAAATTATAGTTGACTTGGATGCATACGTTAGGCCTTGTAAAATTTTAAATCGTTATTAAATTTAAGGTAATTAATAAAAACTTACAAAATACTTCATTAAAAAAAGATGTAAGTGTGACAGCTGTTAATTTATAGATTAAAATACAATACAAATCTAGTTGCGGCTTATCTGTTCAAAGTCACGCAGTAGAAGAGTACAGCACGCTGGGGTAGCTTCATGTTTCCCAGTTACAACGGCGAGACAAAGAAGACGAAAAGGCGAAAAAATGCCCCAAAATAGGCCAGAAAGACTGGACGTCTGTAGTAGAGACTACAAGTCAGCTCGTGAATAGTCCAGCATGTGAATAGGTCAAGACGGGAATCGTCCAGAATCGGTAGGAACTCCAAGACGAGAACCCTCACTACACAGAAATTACCAAAAATTTAAAGAAGATGAAATTTGTAAATAGAACATAAAACCTCTCGTAGGAAAATTACTCACCAGACGAGGGCGAAGGTAATCACTTGATAAAATTCAGACGAAACAACCACAATAATTTTTTTTTAATGAAGCACTACAGTTTTACTACTAAGTTACAATATAAATTTTGCTACATGATAAAAAAGGTTAAATAATGGCAACTCAAGTACCAAGATCTGCCAAAAAGGCAGGAACACCAAACACACTCATCTTGACGATACGGTGGTTGACGGCAAAGTCTTAAGAAATGCGACAGAATAAGCTGCAGAAACGTTGAACAAACGAGCATCGAAAATAGTCAGCAACAATACCAACATCGGCAAAGTGTGCATTGAAGCACAGTAGCGTGCGACAATCACGTGAACAGAATCGCTAAACTGCATGGAAATCACGCGGTGAAACACAGATATCATGTACTGCAACGACAGCAGCACGTGGCATGAAGACAGAGGTACGACAGAACAACTGACAGAGGAATATAAAGATCAGCTGCTACTGTCCTGTTACAAAAAACACGGTAGCGAGACTAGGGTCGGCTCGAACTAATGTAGCAAGAAAGAACAGCTGTAATTGAAAGTGAACTTTCTGAAATATCGTTAACAAATTAAAATTACCAAATAACACATATTATTCTTAATATAATATTAAACAAGTTCATAACAAAGCAAAAAAATTAATTAGCCTAAATTTAGGAAATGTAAATAAAAAAAATTTCATATGTATATTATTTTAGTCGTGTCGTATTTGATACGGCACAGTACTTTAAGAATTTTTCGAAATTATTCCTTGAAAGCTCTCAAAAAATAAAACGTGTTTTTAATTAATCCCACTTATCTCCTAAACCAGTGGAAATATTGAATGGTTTATGCTTTAAAATAAATCTTACTTGAATATAAAATAAAGCAATTTCAGGATTGTTCGAAATTCGTCCTTGAAAGCTGTTAAAAATTAAGTGTGTTTTCAAATAATCATCTGTACCGCTTATACACGTTGAGATATCGAGATGATTTTTGATAAGAATGAAGCTTATGTAAGTATCTACTAATCAAATTCAGGATTCGACGAAATTCGAAAATTAAGGATGGAAAAACAGTAAAATGTTACAGTCTCCTGAAAAAGAGAATGATCACAGAGAACCAATTCAACAGATTTTTTTTTTCTTTTTGCCGGCCTACTCATAAATAAAACCTCTTTGGACTGTAGCCTGCACATACGAAAGAATTATCACGGCTTGCCTGTAAGCATTCACTCAGCTATTGTATAAAGTTTGTGGTGTGGGAGGGGTGGGGTTACGGGTTCGCATCCCGTGCAAGACTTTGCGATGGGATTTTCTTTGACATCATACGAGCATATTGCGCGCGCTCTTTACACTGAGCTAAGACAATTTATAGTTCACTGTTATTGAGTACGCTAGTTGTTAAATGCCTTCATCCCATATTTTATCCAGAGTTACTGTTTACATTACTTAATTTCACGCGGGCAAAGCCGCAACCGGGCAGCTATTTTATAAAGAAATAAAGATGAATTAAAAACAAAGATGTTCTGCAATTAAAGTACGCTCAGCGAAGTGGGCTGGATAAAGCTGTTTGTATTTGTTGTTTTAAATATATACAGAGAATATAGTAACACCATCATTTAATACGTACTTAAGTTAGTTACTCTTTTCTGTAGTACACGCGGGCGAAGTCTCAAAGGGACAGCTAGTATTATTACGTTGGTGCTTTTATTTTCCCTTCTGTGTGTATTTCAGGCGCCGAAAAGCACATATCAGCAAATTCCAAAAATTCGGCAACATCGGAGAAATCTCTGTGGCTTCGTTTGAGTTATTTGTTAAGGGCGCGGTCTACCGCAGTTTTCATCACCATTTTTTTTTATTTGTACCAAATATTTTTTTTTTATTTTAGACATAAAATGTGGCGAAATTTGGCTCTTATGAAATTTTTTTATCTCTCATACTTTTCGCGTAATGGCTTGTTAAAGTCATATTTTGCGTGTTTCCGTTTTAACGACTACACTAAAACCAACTGGTATACCAAACTAAAAAAAAAAAAAAAACAGTGGATAAAGACATTGCAGGCTACAATGTCATGCTCATAAAATTAAAGAATAAAAATTATTTGAATTTTAAAAAAATGCTAAAACTGAAAATAACAATTTTAAAAATTCAATAATTTGTTTTAAAAACACAAATAATTGTTATTCTATAATTTTATGAACATGGCATTGTAGCCTGCAATGTCTTTATCCACTGTGATTTTTTAGAGTTTGTTATATCAGTTGGTTTTAGTGTAGTTGTTAAAACGGAATCATGCAAAATATGACTTTGACAAGCCATTACGCGATAACTATGAGAGATAAAAAAATTTCATAAAAGCCAAATTTAGTCACATTTTGTGTGTAAAATAAGAAAAAAAAATATCTGGTACAAATAAAATAATGGTGATGAAAATTGCGGTATATCGCGCCCTTAACATGCGTTAGCTTAATTGCTGATTTTCAGAGTAGAAGTATTTTAAGTTATTTATTACGGTAATATAGCATTACTTCTACTACCTACTCAACCTGAATAGTCCCTTCTTAGAGATTCCCCACTGGAAATAATAAACTTTACGAACAACGGCAAGTCCTGTTTGCTCTAACCTTCCCGTCTTCTCACAACTTTTACTTCATCAGATATAATTTGCAATTCCCCCTTTCCCCGACTGCAAATTACCATAACAAAACGTTCACATTACGTTGCCATAATAGCCGAGAAAGTTTGTTTTCAACCTGAGGTGCACTCCGAGTAAAATGAAATATTAATGCTGAATATCTCGTACTAAATACAGTTGACTAATGTGCGGATGACTTCCATGTTAACACAGCAGCATGCAAAACCTGAATTTCTCCTTTACTGTATTATTTCAGAAACGTTACGAGACAGCGTAGGCTGTCGTACTTCTTAAGTTGTCATCCGTTTACCCAGGTTTATTTCCCAAAAGAAACCTACGAACATAGACATTGATTTTATTTTATTTATTTTTTTTTTTTAATATTAAAATAGCTATTAGGAAGCAGAGTTTGTACAGTTCTCTTCAACTATTTATAACTGTAACATTACAAAACTCTTTAAAAGATTAAATAACGGGAATCACGAAATCAAAAATATTCAACAGCTGTATTTGTACATACGTCAGATATTGTAATCTATCATTATGTTAAATAATGCCATGTAGAGGAAAAGGAAAATAGTATTCTAAAATTAGCTTACCACGTATAGGATGAGAAATATTGCATTTTGTTACAATGAAAATAAAAGTAAGGCAAAATAGTACATGACATGCCATTCACTTTTCTGCAGGCAACCGAATATTCGTGTTTAGACCGTGCAGTACTGGATTATAATCTTGGGTACGTCGTCCCAGTGCTTCCATTTCAGTTTACATTTAAATTAAAGTCAGCTAATAATGAATACTCCTACTATTCGGTCTAGCATAAAGCGAAGACGTTATACTATGCTAAATGCCTGACAGTTTCAATACATTAATCATCCATTTGTTATTATTAATACGGAAATAATTAGGGCTTTTTACGCTGTGAATTGTGGCCTAACATATTACCGTATTTGTTGTTTACGGTAAGAATCTATAAGAAGATCTTATATTTTCATAAACAAAACTACAAGTAAAAAAAAAGATATTGGCATTTTTTATAGTCCTCCAATGTTGGAGGTAAGGATATACACGCTTTATTCTCAAAGTTATCCTGCTAATGAGCATTTCTCTCTCCTCTATCACGGTGGAGTAGAACTGAGAAAAAAAAATTAAAAACGAAAAACTCTGAAGACGGAAACACGGAGATGAAGGCAAACGGCGATAGTACGATGTTTTTTCATGCTGACAATTTGGCCGATTCGTTTCGCGGGAAGACGACACTTGCCACTCGCTTGAGAAAGAAATGGCGTCCAGGAACCTTGGGGGAGGGGGTATTGTAGGATGTAGGTTCTCCGTTTCTCCTAATGAGAAGAGAAGGAAGGCGCTCATTAGGAGATAGTCTGTACCTCCGTCCCCTTCCCGCGCCCGACTCCATCCCTGAGCCGAGAACAATGTTGCCAGCCCTGCCGCCCGCACGCGAGCCGACAAGTCTGCCAACCGTCGAGTCAGATAACGCTTAGGACGCTGTGGACGAATAAAAACGTGTACGGAAACTGCCTGTATACATTACGGGAGCTCAAGCAGTCAAAATGATTCCACATTGAAGAAATTATTTCGATATTATTTACGATTTTGTTATCTACTTATGAAACTTCAAACCATTTTGCTTGTTTCTTTTTTTTTTCCTATTGACAGAAACTAAATTTTCAAAATTTGCATGAACAAATTTTTAAGTTTTTTTTTCTTGCTGTAACATTCAAATTTATAGCATATGCCGTAAGAAGATTATGTTGAAAACTAGATATTAATTTTATTCCTTTTTTATGTGGAGACAGTAGAGTGGCTGTATGGCTTAAAGCGGAACGTTTCATTCAGCTCTCAACCTATGCAAAGATCTTGTGGAGTGAAGTGCATTCACATTGACGACGGAATGAAGGAATGGGATGTAACAGGACATTTCTGAGAGAACATGTAAATACAGAGTTCTCCAACCACAATAGTAAACCAATTTTACGTACAGTTGCGTTTCACATGTACAATTCTTTACAACAAAAAAACTATCTTCATCAACTCACAACATGATATTAAAATTCCATCACACTAGGAAACTATAAAAACCAGCGTAATTTATAGGAAAACTATGTTAATTATTACTTACCAAAATCCGTGTAACATTGTTCGTTGCAAATAAACAATTCCAAACAATCCTAAAACTTTCATCAAATGTTGTTACACTGGAATCAAAATATAGCGGTGGACGCGACGCGAAGTGTGCGACCTGAATGAATAGCTTGCCTGCCAGTCAGCGTCAATTTTTGTCCCACTGACGTCACAGAAACGTCGGCGCTAATTGGAAGACATAATTTGTTATAACAATTCTCATAGATTACATTCTTGTGTAACCCTATGGCTGAAATTAATGTCATTTGATATTTGCTATTTATTGAGCAGATTTCATTTAATAATCACGAAATTATTGGCAAATAGAAAAGGAAGATCACGTAAGGCTTACATGGACAATCTCATTATGCTAACGAATACAACATAGCTCACTGAAATCTGTGTTGAGCATAGCAGTTAGGTTTGGATACCTTATGCATTCCATCTCATCACGATCCAATAGCAAGTTATTGACTAAGTTTAAAATAAGTAATTTTTCACTTTCCAAAAAAAAAAATCAGGTTCTTGTTTCGAGCTTTTTTTTCGGCTATTTCCTCTTTTACGTAGTCTTCATTTTTTTTCTAATTTACTAAAGCATGATAGTTTACGAAGTTAGCCAGAACGACTGTATTGTAAATATGTAAATGTTTCCCCGTTTTAATGATTGCGTTACGTCCCATCAAACAACGACAAGCTAGCAGGAGTATAATTTATTTTAGACGACTTTGAAGAGTATCACTGTGTGTACGTATCAAAGTGTTCTGTACGCCCGGCATAATTAGCTGTATTTGCACGCTTGAGAAAACAAAGACGTCATTTCTACTTCTAATAAAAAATTTTACCCTCTAACTCAAATTGTGTTTACTCGGTGCCACGAACGTTTAATTAATTTTCGATCGAGCATTCGTCGTTACAAGCTGCCTCCGTTTCGTCAGCAGCAAATTTTCCCTTGACGCACATCTCAATATGCGAGCAGCACTCTACATAATTACGTTACAATTAATCAGAAATTCAGTGACGCAACCAGAACTTTACCAAAATAAGTTGGCAATACAGCTATTGCTACCGTTTTATTTGCAAAATAAAATAGCTAAAAGTAGCTGTTAATTATTTTAAAAAAATTAACAAAGATTGTGCCGAAAGAACGTTTACTATTAGGTGAGGCCGAATATACATCAAACTACAAGCCCATCTGTTTTAGTTGAAATTTTTTTTTCCAGCTAACGTGTTTGTTCATCATTACAGTTCATCGACAGTGAAAAATCGAACGTATGCAGTTTTTACTCGAAAAGTGTGTTTTTAATTCTTATTTTAACTACGAACACACACGCGCGCGCAAATATAATACACATTTATGAAGTAAATGGAAATAATCATACTTCTTCCAGTCCCTCCCCCTTTCCCTCACCTGACTTCTTGAGACACCTGTTTCATTTTCATCTTGTATGTACTTATATTATCCCTGAGCACATTCACTGAATATTAAAAAATTGATACTTATAACAAATAAATCGTGATTACTAAATGTCTGACACAATTTTTTTTCGAACATTCAATATATAAAATAATACGTTTCCGGGAGCTCAACTAACTGAATGATAGAATCCACTATATTCTGTATTCTCAAGCCCTGTCTATTCGTTCATACTCTGCTGTTCCAGTGTTTAGCAGCTAATCGACAAATCAAGGCTCGGCTATGGGCAGAACACAGCTTACTAACATGCAGTTCAATAGCGAATTTTTTTTCTTTTCTATACAATATATGACTGTTTCGCATCGTTAAATAAATAATTTGGACGCACATTTGTGTAATGTTGTTCGAAAAAACCCAAAAGTTCGTTACTTTCTTCGTTTGGAATTGTCGAGTTTCCATCTGCTGTCGTGGGAAACAAATCGGGCAAGTTAAATAGAATTTCGTAGTCGGTGTGAGAACGCTTAGTTTCACGTACTCAAATTGCTATGAAATATCCTCATTCTGGTGCATTATTTTTTGCTTATTAGTTTCCAATTACCAGTTACATTTACAATAATGTTGTTTAGTAAAGAAATAATTTTGAACGTGCTGAAACTATATAAACAAATAAATATTTTAGTTCTGCTTTAAACATATTTATATAAAGCATAAAATACATCATAGCAACCTTTAATTGGTTCTAAAGCGGAGATTGCAATTTCAAATAATTGCGTTGTATTATAATTGCGTCCGTGGTGGTCTAGGGGTCAGACTCTCGCCTCCTACCACGACGATCTGGGTTCGATTCCCGGCGGGGTCGGTCCCCGGATTTTCGCATGTGGGAATAGTGCCGGAAGTCGGCGGATTTTCTCGGGGATCTCCCGCTTCCCCCACCCCCCATTCCGGCGCCGCTCCATACTCACTTCATGTCACTCCCCAACAGCGCTGAAGACCTCGGTGCTAAGCGCAGGCCAAAAAATCTCACCCACCAACTCTCTCGTATTATAACTGCTTTCGTTATACAGTGTAATAAAGTATTGTATAAACTTAAATTTTATCTCGCTGTACACTGTATCTGCTAGTATATTTTTTTCTATGGAACAGGAAAATATAATTTTTTGGTTTATTGTAACCAACATCTCTAATCTCAAAAGAATATTAAGTCTGGTCTAGCCACACTAGCTTATCTTTTAATGCCTTCGTTATTTATACAATTCCCAGTTGTTTGAAATGTTTTAATTAGTTAACTGTATAGTAATTATTGTTTATACCTAAGAAACAAAATCATCACGCTGTAAATTTTCAAGAGTCTTCTCTACAGTCGTGAAATATTTTGAGTACCCTGAAATAACAATGCAGCATCAAAACCTTCGTTGTTGTGTCGTCAGTGCTATAGGTTTATTGTAAACCCTAGATACTGGTTCATGTTAAACTGCTGGCAGTTTTTCATCTTTAAAGTCCAAAAGAACTGTGGACAAGTGACAGAGCTAACCGAGCCACATAATTATTTTAATCACTGGTCAAGTTTTAAATCGCTAGTTGACAATACTTAGGTAACAAGTTCCCAATCAAGATGAGCCATGTATATCAAATTTCTGGTGTTCTAGATCAAATTTATTCATTTCACGTCAGCGATCGACTGGTACATGTTGGCCACTTGTTTCAGAAACATCCTGTATACAACCCACGTACGAATGTTTACTGTGTTTATTTCAAGTGCACTTCGTCATAGAACAAACTATCTCACTTAACGAGCAAGCTTGTATCTATCAGACGTTTATCGGAGATAAAGCGCATATACTTCTGCGAGATTGCTTACAGTTTGCTAATGCCGCGAACAAAAACCCAGTCAAGAGTACTTCTGAAAGCAAAGTAGAGCACCATGAATATTAACAATCCCTCTAATAGTCGTGATTAGCCAACAAGTTTCTAATTCTAAATGAAGTTGCATATCTTCCTAGTGGCTTTTTGAAGTAATTAGTACTTCACTCAGTTTGTTGAAGTGATCTATTCTAAACAAATTGTAAGCTTTAAGTACGAATTTTCACAACAATACATAAGAGAAATTTGTATTCGTGAAATTATAACATTGAGTGTCCTGCCAAGCGTTTGAAATTTTTTGGTATTTATTGACGAAATCTACATTTTTACGTTTGACTTTGTGAAAAATTGAGAACACATGCTTATAGTTTTCCTTCTTTCAAATGCACCAAACATTTTGAACTTTATTTAAATAATACCTAATATTTTGACCAAGATATATAGGATGAATTAAATAAAAAAGGTTTACTAAAGTATGTACCAATCAGTGATCGTACGGAAGAAACATACACAATATGCAACAAAAAAAGTTCATTCGGAAAGATAATTATGTTTCCAGTTCCGAAGTATTAAATAATTTAGGCAGAATTTGTATCGATACAACTGAATTTCTTTTTTCGGATACCTTAAAAAGGTTTCTTAGTTTTCTTGAGGACTAGTGTAAAGTAATGAACGGGAGTCACTTTAATAATATTTTAGGACAAGCGCCAACACAAAATTAAAAAATAGTTTACCCTTTATTTGGATATGAAACATGTACATCTAGTCGAAAAAAACTGTGGTGCTATAGAAAAAATACACGCATAGGCGTAATTCGGGGGTGGCAAGGGATGGCAGTTGCCTCCCCAAAAACTTGTTAATAGGGTATATAAAATTATCTTTATAGCTTAGGAATACAATTTTACTTGTGCATTTTCCATTATGCTGTTTTTTTAAATTCAGCTAATGTTATATAATAATTCATTTATAATTTTGATGGAAGCTGTTCGATTTACACCCCCCCCCCCCTTCCTGGGGCCTTTTTTTTCAAATCTTTTATGTCTGGTAATCCTTGCCACCCCAATCAAAATGCTCAAATTATGCCCATGAATACACGGCTTCTTTTGCTTTCACTGTAGTGATAAAAATTGCATTATAAAGTGTTATACCAAGTAAAGTCTTTAGGTAAACGATGATTGAGTGTTCAAATATTTATCTTCTCTAATTCTGTCGGAAACACGTTTGCTAAAACGCAACTTATCATAGCAGAAGCAGTTGTGATCTGGTTCAGAAATTAAGGAAATGAAACTGCTTCTAAATTAATAATCAACTTAATTATTAACTGGAGTCAGCAAAACACAAGAATATTTAACTGGAAAACAAAATTTTTTCTTTGTAATGAAATCTCTATTTGTTCAAAATTTAAAAAGTACGGAATTTGAAGTTATAATTAATTATTCTTGTATTGTGTTCGCTGTTAAAAGAAAAGTTACTGATCCTCTAGAGGTTAAAACTAGTATTATATAACCGAATTAAAAAAAACAATCTGAGGATTTAAACGCCCTGGTATAACCACGAAAGTACGTATACGCATGCATTCACCTTAAGCTATAAAATTCACTTTAACGTTCGTAAACTTGATAGTGCACGTGAAATATAAAACACATTAATGCTGACTCAGACAAATAGTATGCATAAGTAGCTTCTGTGTTTATTTACGTTTCGAACTAAGTCAATTAATGAATGCGTGTGCATGTACTTACAAACTACCATCCACATTATGGTTTATCAAATTATTTAACGTGACTTTGGTTTATTTGCAGTAAAAACTTATTTGTATTGACGTAAAACTTTCTCCATTCGTTTGTTTCATTTCTGCTGTCAAAATGATGTTTGTGGAACAAGATGAGAAAATGAAATTCACTAAGTGTTTCCCGCCTCCTCGCATGGTCCTGGCCCGGACCCACCGGTGATCGAGCCCGGATCGCAAAGGTGGATGACGATAGGTCTGAGCAAGAGACAATTTTATAGGCTGGTTAGGATAAACTGAACACTACTTACAATTTTCTTTACTATTTAAAATATGGAAGTTAGTATGTAACTAAACAATAGTGTAAACGTTTCACAGCTCTCAAAACTTTACTTCTATAGCCCCAATAAATTCACCTTTATAGTTATTCTAAGTGTTAGGCAATACTCACTTTAACGTGAACCTCCCATAAGTAGGAACCTTTGAAGATTACTCTTCAAATCACTTCTAAATTACTACCTTCCCCCCTCCCTTCCTCCTCATGCGAAAACATACCTAGCCTACCTCTTTCCCTCGCATGATACCTCAAGCACAAACTCGGTATTTTATTACTGCTTTCAGAGTCGATATCTCTCCTTGTAGATCGCTGTACAGCTCGTCCATTTCCTTCCGCCGACCCATGCATCACATTCACGCCTGCAATTTGTGGCGCGAGAAACATTCCACTACGTGGATTTACAGCGTGCCAGGACAACAGCGTAAACACGACTAACTGGTATCTAGAACTGCTATGACAGACGTACTTCTGAGCTAAACAGGGCACTCCGTGCGCAGTTGTCTGTGACAATGACGTTACGGTTTCTTTCTCGTAAACGACGTGACTGACAGTGCCCTGCCAAAGTGAAAAGTTCCGCAGAGGTCGTAGGTAATTTGTCATATTAGCCACATCGTACAGTGTACAAATACTGCGACGCACACAAACACTTTGTGTGTTTTGGCCTAAGCTTTGGTCGCAACGACGCCAGGAAATTTGCGAACAAATAACCGAGTAAATCACCGCTACTTCTACACAAAGAAGCTGCCTAATCCCAGGTTATAGGCCTAGTGCCACGATGATCCGGGTTCGAGCCCTGATTTTTCACACGTAGGAAACGTGGCGGACTTTTCCGTTTGCTAGCTTTATTTTCGAAGGTTATCTTATTTCCGCCAACTTCACGTACAGGCCACGTTACAAACAGCATAAATATTCTCAGTCGGAAGTGACGTCAGAGAGTGTTGTTCCATAATGCAGAGTGTGAATGCTTGGGTGCCAGCTCGTGAGTTCGGACAGCGAGTGGTTGTAAAGGAATGCTCTATGCGTGCAGACTGTGTGTACTCCATGGAGTATTGTTTATTAGTTTGCTGGTCCCATATTGCGTGCAGTGTATTTCTCCAAATACGTTATAAAACAACTAGGCTATTACGCTGCTCTTTTCTTACATTACCGAATTGAACGCTCACGGGCGATGATAGGGAATTGTTCTTTAGCTGTGGAGGTCGGGGGTAACGAATTTTTTAACAAAAACTTTGGTATAGGACATTGCATGTTATGGGCTGCAATATGGCGCCGTTAAATTTCGTCACAGATATAGATATACCAACAAACTGTACTATTGTGGTCATATGCCATTGCGATATATAACGTCCCAGAAGTCTTAGAAAAACAAGCAACGAAAACGAAAAAAGGGAAAACAAGCCTAGTTGGCTGCAGTCAACACATCATAAAACCAAAACTACAGAACATAACAGATCCCATAAGGAATTAGTCAACAACAAAGGAAAATAATTATAAGCACCAAAAATAAACGTCGAAATATAAAATAATCTGTAAGACTCGGGACATCACAATTAAGACAGCACAGACAATACTTGGACGAATACAATAACACAAAAGTACACACTAAAATCCCAAAGTCCGACTTATCACGACATTTCGGGAGCTGACATCTGCTCCTGTCTTCAGGTGAAGTCAAAGTCAAAGACGTCAACGTTAGACTTGCACCTCTTGGTATTCTCAGATATGGTAAATAATATATAAAATATGTTATAGTGGTATAGCACCAGCGATTACAATGTTGACAGAGTGCGAGTGTGTATGCATTTCAAAATAAATTGTAGGAGTAAGTGATTGAGAGATTTTGAACAGCGTTTAACATCGAGGTCTTTAGCGCTGGTGAGTGATGACATGATGTGAGTATGGAGCAGCATTGGAATGAGGGGGCGGGGGAAAATGGGAGGTACCCGATAAAACCCACCGACCAACGGCATCGTTCGGCACGATACCCGCATGCGAATATCCGGGGACGGACCACGCCGGGAATCGAACCCGGATCGCCTTGGTGTCAGACGAATGGTCTGACCATTCGGCCACCGCTGCCCCGTCATTTGTAGGAATTCTGGGAGCAAGTGTGAGTGATGGAGTTAAGTATCTGAAACATAACTTCGGTTACTTCTCTATCGTAGGACCAACTGCCATGTCATTCCTCAGATCATCAGATGTTTACAGGCTCCCTGTCCAGAAGATTACCAAATCTGAAAGATTGTAAGGTGGTACTACCGGAAACGAGTTCTTTGTCATATGCTTGTTTTCTCGTTTATTTTTATTGTTGAGATTTACGTCTCGTCTACGGTGACGTCATTACAGAAGATTATGCACACATTCGATGACAAGAACAAGGAAATTTGTCGGTCATAGCCTTTGTTAAGGAACCTTTCCAGCATTCGGCTGGAGCGATTTCTGGAAACCATGGATAACCGAAATCAGGATGGCCGGAGTCGAAGATTGAACCCGGTTCTTCCCGAAAACTAATCCGTTGTGTTAACGTTACGCCACTTTGTTCGGTTTCTATGGAAACAAATATATATGCATTCTGCAAGTACTGGTAAATAACAATAGAATACGGCCACGTCAAATAAACCGCTGATTCGGTAGCCGCACTCTCACCTTCCTTTTGAAAGTGTATAAAAATCACGCATAGTTAACGTGATCCTCAAATGAATCCTGAAGAATATCTCATCACTGCCCCCTCTCCAAGCTCCATCAACGAGCCGGAGCTGGCAGACGGAGGTTTCAACATTCCGGACAGTTCGGCAGCGCTGAATGAAAGCGTTTCGCAAACGACTCCGTGTCTCTGCAAATAGGTTCGGGAAAGAGGGGCTGGCGCAATTAATTTCGAACGCGCGCTGTTTTAGCTGGCAAATTAGAGGCGCGTCGTGCAGACGGGTAGGATACAGGGGTGAGGATGCGGAAGTGGGTGAAGAGGGGGGCAGCTGCCCGACTGCAGACAGCTAATTTGTACCCTTCAAACGAGCTCGGGCCGTGCGAGATATTCATGCCTTACAGCAGGCTCTTTCAACCACCCGGTTAACTGGCCCGCCCAAAACCATTTAACTCTTTTCAACCCACAGCTATTTTTTAATAGGTGAGGGGTAGGTGGAGGAATTCGAACTCTGCGGCCTTTGTGGTATCTAACAGCCTTTACAACTCGCGTATATTTTTTTAAACGAATCAAAAATTTTCATGCGAAACAACTTCAGCCATGAGATAATTTTTTATAGAGACATAATAGATTACTGTTTGGTGGAGTACGTGAGTAAAAGAGAGACTTGGCAGAGTAGAAAAAAATTGCCCGGTCTTCGTAGATTTTGGTAAACCCTGAGAAATGGGGTGGGGTGTGGGGAGTGAGAGAAGATTTCTCAGGGAAGGCATGAAAATGCATGGAAGAAAAGCGCTTCGTGGGGAATCATCGTTACTTGCTCTGATGTGGCGGAGATCAAAGAAGCGAGGGTGGAAGTTAAAAAACATTGCAGAGTGAAAGTGCTTTTTCCGGAGTGAGAAGCAGGAGGGGAACTCGGGATTAATACCAGCACCTGCACCCCCTCCCCCTTAATTTTCCCTTCTCTTCGCCTGGAAACACCGAGCGATATTAATCTCATTAAGCGTTCGCGAGTGTTTGGCGAAAAGTCGTACAAAGCGTAGGAGGTGCTCGCGGCTATAATCTCCATTTTAATGCAGATTAAATTGTAATACGCATCGCAGAAGGCAGTCCAAGCGTTGATGACTATGCTCCGTAATAGACCAGCTGAGAGCAGGATTTCGCTTTCTGCAGGATCCTCCACACACTGTGGCCTTTCCCTCAGTTCGTTCTGTAGAATATCGCAGCAAGCAGCAACTTACCATCGACCAACTTTCAACAAGTACATAGTTAATTCTAAGAACAATTTCCTCGAAATTCTCTATTAATGTTTTCTTATATTCAACAACAGCGTTGTTTCAGTATTCTTTATGGCTGTTCATAACGCGAAAGGTTGCTAAGTTCATTTCCTTGAATCAGTGAGAGTTAACTTCCTCAGAGGTCATGTTTGCTAATTAGACGTATTTTTAAATGCTCTTTTCAAACTAAAATCACTGTTAGAATTTAAAGTTACATCTACATTACGTATAAATGAAACGTAAAAATATGTCAAAATAGTCCATTGTATGTCCATGGAATTCTCACGCCAATTCCGAACAAAGCTCATAACTTACAAACAGCTGGACAGATTCACATATAATACAGCTAAGAACCATTCAGAGAAAAACAGATTTCAGATTTTCTACGATAACCCCATAACATACATTCTTTTTGGTCGGGGGTTTGAAAGGAAATTAATAGAAAATTGTATTTATTGATTCAAATTTTCTTTGTGTATTGTATGTTACAGGTTCGTTGGAACAGCTCAAGTCCTTCAAACTTGGTGAAAGTACACGGGAAAAAGAGGAAGTGACTCGTCCGAGGCCAGTAGTGGTTTCGGAAAACGCTAGAATACCATAATCAGGACAGCTGGAGCCAGGAATCAAATCCAGGTCTTCCCGAGTGCAAAGCGAGCATTTAACAACTGCACCACGTCTCTAGCTTATGCAATGTGGTAGGAAACGTTCAAATTTAATCTTACAAATAAAATAATCTGTCATTAAGAGCTGCATCCCTTCATTCGGAAACTACATAACAGACAGAAATAAAAAAAATTACTATATGTAACCATATTCTTAAATTTTAATTTAAGCGGGTATTACGTTTTACGTCCTTCGTTTTTCAGAGGGCCGCAAAACTGAACGTCAATATTTTGTAGGGTCAATCCTCACACTCAGAGAAACAAAAAGTATTGTCTGAAAATGCACCATTTCTGTACTTCAGTACATTATATTTAGGGCATAACGTACGGTCTTGATCGTGCTACTATGGAATGCCATTGCTGTTATTACTGACAACTTCATACCAGAAGAGTCGTATTTAATTGGACACTTGACATTGTCTCATGTAGCATTCAACACAACAACATATCCAGTCTTGTCGTGAGACCAACAGCACATTAACGGTGCATTTTCAAACCAATGTTAAAAAAATTTCGTGTTCCTCTAGGTGTGAGAATTGTTCTCCCAAAATATTAACGTGCAATTTTTCAACACTGTCTGTAAGATACAAACTGTAAATATGTTCCACGTAAGAAACAGTACATTACGTTATCTTTACACGAAAGTTTATGGTCTAGGAAAAACTAAGACTTGCAGCAAGATAAATATACAAATTTAGTTAAAATATTCGTGATTCTGTATACTGACCATATTGTATACACGTTAAACATTAGGCGCTCAGTGAAAAAAAAAAAAAAAAATATAGGCCTATATATATATATCTGTGTGTGTGCAGGTGTAGGTGTAGGTGCGTTTCTATGTGTGTGTACAGAATTACTGCTTGATCCAAGTTATTTTGTTAAGTTGCAAAATTGTCATAATATTAACCTAATAATAAAGAACAATTCTAAGGTCTGATCCACAACTCCGGCTATCCTTATTTCGGTTTTGCCTTGGCTCCCCGGGATCGCTAAATGCGAATGCTGAGATGGTTTCTTAACAAAGGCCATCGCCGACACCTTAATCCTGTCCATGAGTAAAGTGGTGTCTAACCGTACCTAGTGAACTCGCTGTCGGCGCGACCAAAAACCCAAAAAATTAAATTCAATATGAAACAACACCAAGTGTGCACTTATCAAAATCCAAATGAAATGGGACACACGGTGGACGAATGGTCAGACCTCTCGCCTCCCACCAAGGCGATCCGGGTTCGATTCCCGGCGGGGTCGGTCCCCGGACTTTCGCATGTGGGAATCGCGCCGGACGATGCCGTTGGTGGGCGGGTTTTCTCGGGGATTTCCTTTCATTCCGGCGCTGCTCCGTATTGACTTCAAGTCGCCCCCCACCAGCGCTGAAGACCTCGATGTTAAGAGCTGACCAAAATCTCTCACTCACCCCGAATGAAATGTACTAATGCACAGTCTCTTCTAACAGCGATTCTGTAAGGTAAGGCTCCTAAATAAAAGAGCTTTCACACCATACATCGGGAACTACTGTGCCGATTGAGGCAAATGCATGTTAGTAAAAACTATGAAAGAGGATGGTAACTGTTTGTCTTAAATTACTTAAACATTTTTCAATGACAGCATATTAATTATTCTTGTTTTATTTATGTCAAATTATATAAAATTAGGGTTAATAGATGTGCTGGTGACTTCTTGTTAAATGTGAGGTAAAGTAAAGCTATCAACACAAAATTTCATCGGGATGAGCTGTTGAAAATAACACCTCGTCGTACTTTTTTTCGCTCGCTTTATGAAGCAAATTGTAAAGCCAGTTAAAATGAGTTGTCAGCACTTAAAACGGCATCACCTTTTAGGCGGCCGCCTGGCTGAAGCTCGAACTGATGTGTGCAGAGTGTTCGGAGTTACGATTCTTTCTCAGATGCCAGCAAACGTGCGTCCACACACTTCAGACTACTTGTGAAGTTTACTTTTAAAACACCATACACACAGTATGAGTATTAATTTAAAGCCCTTCAGCTTGGCTAAAATCGCCTTTTCGTACGGTTCTTTCTTAATATATGTACCGGATTACTTCGAAATTGAGGTCTACACTTACTTCGGAATTCGCTACAGTCACGGGTTCGAAAATGTATAGGATCGTCGCTTAAGAGGGCATGGTACATAATTCAACGTTAAAAGCATTAATCTATAACTTAGATTTCTTAAAGCCAATTATCGAAAATTAAACAATAGCAATCATAGATAATAGTTTTAGCCAACGTTTTAAGCAAAATTGTTTCCAGTGTTACGAACTTCTGAGGCACAATCTCTGACGCCGTAACCTTGTGCATTTAACTGCGGCGCAAGAGATCACGCGTAACGAATTAGTAATTCTGGATAAATATTTACTCGTAAAGTTGGCAAATACCATTATCTAGGATTGTCATTGAGTATTTTTTCTATATTGGCTTCGAAAAAAGCGTAGAAATCAATTGGTGTTTTCAGCGTTTGTTTATCTACCACGCACCCTTAAAGTCCCACAGTAGAAATGTTACGGTGGAAACACTGCGCGCTCGTTTACGACTTGGGCGTAGAGGCGATATCGCAACAGACGTGCTAGTCAGAGTCGCTCGTAGCTACTCGTTTATTTTCGCCTTAAACACACAAACATGGTACACCTTTCATCAGGCAGCCGCTTTAAAGTAAGAGATTAACGTCGCATTGTAGCAAATGAGCCATTGAAGTGAACTCAAAACACTCGTCTACCCCTTATCAATAACGATGTATTTATTTAGTAAATATTTTAAAAATAGAATCGTACATTTAGTCGAATTAATTAGCTTCTGAAAAGAACGTTTATCATATCTTATCATTTTAGTGTTTCTTGATTTTTTATTTGAAAAAAAAAAAAACACTTTTTTTATGCGTGTTACTACTTAACATCCTTTCGGTGTCGAATTTCAAAACTTATTTCAGGGTGCATCAACCCTTGGATAATCATTTATTGACAGTGCAGCTTCGTACATGGATTTGGGATGTGCGTTCATATGTATTTTACACGGCGACTGAGTTTCATATAAACTAAAGAACTTTACGTGAAAAATTTTTATTTATGTATGTTATTTAAGTATAGAGTAACACATATAGGCTAATTAAAAGTTCTGTGTACCTATAAACAAAATTATTCAACATGATATACAAAACATATTGTACCGTGTACTAAATTTTATAAAATATTTAGTACAATATATAGATATATAATAAATAGTAAGTGTATTAATTAAAAACTGTTGATGTACACTACGCATAGTAAAGCTTGAATTTTTATCACCAAATTATTGTCTGTAGATATATATTTCGTACATAATTTAGGCTCATATATTTTATATCAAATAATGTGAGTAGTATGATTTAGCCGGTTCTGGGACATGGAGCCGGTGTGAGGATTTCTGCCGAGTGAGGATTTGAGCGCCATGTTGTGACGTCACGGCCCCGACCGCCATGTTGGATGACCGTGACCTTGACCTTGACCTTTAACCTTGACCTTGAGTGTCAAATTACCAAAATTTTCCAAAATTTCGAAAATTTCAAAAAAATTT
>PNEQ01084018.1:32130-136514 GCA_003012365.1 Medauroidea extradentata | reverse complement strand
TGAATACGGCCCAAACTTCTTTTAAATTAGTGTCGTAACGTGATCGTAAACTAAAATAAAATGATTAATCGATTTTCTGCTGCAGATATTTATACTATAACAGCATTTATTTTTAAATAACTATACACTTTCTGATTCAACTACTCAAGACAAACAAAATAAAGTTTACAGAACATAAAAATGTTTACTAGAAAAAAAGGTTACACCAACTGAAAGCAAAAGTGGTCGTATAGCTGACCCGCCATCTTTGAACGCCATTTTGAGACGGAAAGCTACCGATTTCGATGTCCGCGTCTCGATATTCGTAATCAGCGGTATAAAATTAACAAAATATGTAAGTCTTAGCTTTATGTTCGAGTTGAGCCCATTTTCCTGAAAAGTGGGGTCTGGCTCATAGACTATATGTATTAATGGACAATGTTGGCTTTTATCTTTACTAAAATCTTATTTATTACTTATCTAATCATCATTATCAGTAAGCCCATAATTTGACTTGTAAGAGGAGTTTTACTAGTCATTTTTTTCTATTATAGTTAAATATCTGTGTTGTTTCAATGTACTTTTGTGGAACTATGTGTCATTCACCATATTTAGGCTGATTTTTTTTCTTTGCAGCATTTTGATTTAAGAAGTAGGTGTCCCAAAACATCCTGTACCAAACTACAGACATCAGAAAATCCCCACACTGTCTAAATGGTGATACACGTAGACTCGGCTATGAACACATTCCCATGCTGTGATTAGACTTCAAACACTGGGCTGAGAACATAATACACCCTAGGGTAGTTGACGACAGCCGCCAGGAATGGCTGTGTAGCTACGCAAAGTCCACTTACAATAACGAAAATTATAATAAAAAAAATAATTTACAGTAATTTGACTTAGATTTCTGTGTACACATACTTAAGCTTTGTAAATAAGTATATAGGATTGCAATTATGAATCATTTTTTAAAATCAGTATTAATTAAAGAAAAGAGCAGGATTGAGATCCAAAGATTTTAAATTATTTAGCAGCTTGATTTTACAAGTGTTACCACATATTTTATTTACGTTAAGTGTTTGTAAATGTCATTGAGAAAATGCCCATGCATTTTTTGTATGTTGCTGTCATTAAGTGTTTATATCTACAGGTTTTCGTGGTGTTTACCAAGGAGTGACTGCAACAATTATGAAGCAGGGTAGTAATCAAGCCATTAGATTTTATGTAATGGAATCACTGAAGGACTGGTACAGGAAAGGAGATTCCCATGCACATGTGCCTAAACTTGTTGTAGGTATGTTTGGAATTGTTGCGGGTGCCGCATCTGTGTTTGGTAACACACCAATAGATGTTGTGAAAACAAGGATGCAGGTAAGCAGTTGTTTTGAAATTTTTTTTAACCAAAATGTAAATACATTATAGATTAAGGATTTATATCACATTTAAATATCTCTCGCATAAGCTTATATAGATATTGTCATGCACATTGTTAATATGACTGATGGTTTTTTTTATTCCTTTGGTAGGTCTGTATAAGAGCCAATAAATATTGTGTTAGAATGTTAAAAATATTTGGCTCACTGCAACAATTTTAGAAGTCAATTTTTATAACCACCCAAAACCATAATATTACTTTTTAAAAATTTATTCACAACATTTAAGTTACTATGGCAAGTGTAAAACGTATATATATGTGGTTTTGGTGTAAATATTTTTTACCTTCAAATGGTTGCATGAAAAGTGGAGTAGGTACAAGATAAAATATTTGCTTAGCGATTCTATTCTTTCATTCATTTCCCATTTTAAAGTGACATCCTCACATGCAGACATATTACATGGCAAGGGGGATAGTCACTGCTAAATTTGAGGATCACATGTGCATCGCAGTGTTGAAACTATAGTGTGTTCGTCATTTAGTGGAATATTGTTCAGTATACAACAAAGCCAAAAGCATTAGATTTCCTAGTCGTGCTCTTGGTAAACTTTGTAATTTAGTTACTGTTACGTGTACAAAGAATGAGACTTTAGTAATTCGCGAACAAGTCTTGAATGACATTAGAGAAAAGTCTTATTAAAGAGTTTGATGTTAATTTTTACGAATTAACACTAAGGAATTTTCATACACATTTGTGTGTGTAAGCGGCATAGAAGACATGCAATATTGTTAATTTAAAAGTAAAACTAAAAGCACTATTCTGTATAGTAATTTGTTCATGATGGCAACCTGGTGTATTTGCAATTTATTTCAGTAATTTAAATAAATAGTTATTTTAAGAAGAATTGTTCTTACATTATTTTAATTGCACTAAATTTTTACTTGGCTTTAGAAATTTTGTTTTCTTTGTATATTAAATCATGGACATTATAAAGCAACACAAGTTGTTACAAGTGGAACGGAGTATCGCAACCTTGCACAATTATGTAGCCGCATTCGAGGCCATGAAATGGTACAGTGGACACCGACTTTGGTTTTGCCTAGGCATTTTTGTAGAATGGTGGAAGTATTTTCCTCGTTGTGTTCTGCCACTGGGTAACCTACAAATTAACATCTCAACATCAGCGATCAAAGTGGGACTCCACCCACAAATCTCCTTTTCCACCAGTCTCTATAGTGTGATGAAATGACATATGGAGGGAGGCGAAAAGTTGGGATAGGTTTCTGAACCAGGGAAGAGACACACAATCTGCAATGAACAGCGACCAGGACAGTGCATCTCTCCCTGGGCAGCAAGCAGTTGTGACTTTGGATCTCGGTGAGTCCTTTCCCCTGTATCCTTCTAAATTCTCTCCTATGCCCTCTCCTCTATGTTGTTTCACCTGAGGTCAGACTATGGAGATTCTGAATAAAATAGTTCATTTAATATTCTCTTCCTGTTGTTTAATATTAGCCATAGTTACACCCCCTTGTCTTAAGGTTATAATGTGTAGGTTGAGTAATTGATAGATCTGTAACATTTAATGATGGCGTCTTCTGCTCCCCACCACTTTTACAAGTGAGTCACATTACCATCTACCCCATTGATTTATTCCTGTACCACCCACAGTTTTAATGTAAATTTACTTTATTAATTTTCTTCATGAGAACTATCCTTATCAAGCTTATATTTACTGTGCAATTAAAGATTGTACATTTATAATTTTTAATTATGCTGTGTGTCACATTATCCATACCACTAACACAATCATTTAATAATTTTCTTTACTTTGCATATTTTACTCTTGTGTAGTACTAGTGTGCTTGTTTTGTATGTTGCTTAATAGGACTTGTGCTTTTATCTAAATAAAATTAACTAATTTATATGTTAAAATTAAACACACGCAACACCAAATAAATATTTCCCATTCTCCACAGTTCAACACAGTTCATCGTACAATAGACATAGTGTCGTAACTGCAAAATGACTACTTCTCAGGAGTGTGATTTAAAGGAAAACAGGCTTACATTTAATGTTATAAATTTATACGTTAACACCTGAATGAAATGAAATTTTTGGTTAAGGTACTCAAAGATATAATAATTAATGTCCTGTTGGTTGAAATTATATTAAGAAACGTCACTATGTTTTTTGTAATTCAATGGAAAATACTAGTTACGACGAAACTTAAAGTGCAATACCTTCGACACTGTAAGTGATACAGATAAACCCGCATGCCCATCACATAAATCTCTTCAGGATGAGGTGCCACACAGTCTTAACTCAAAATCACCAGTTTTGCAGTTACGACACTGTGTCTATTGTACGATGAGTTGTACAGCAACAAGTAGAAATAGAACAATTTTATGGAACATCTGATGACATTGTTTTTTTTTTTGCAAAAGATAAGAATATTAATAAATACAAATGTCAGTTATACACAAAATGTCAGGGACCACAAGAATCACCTCTTGTAAAATTACAGGAAATTGTTTGTCTGGCAAACAAGATAAAAGCAGACATGCCAGAAAAGGACATGAAAAATGACAGACTCAATTAAACGAAGCAAAATCTTAAAGTGAATTAGGTTTCAGTAAATTTAAACCAAACATTGCAACAGCAGCAGGGACAATCAGCACATATTTATAGACACAATTAAAAGAACTGAAAAAGGAAATAAATAGACTTTCATTAAAACAGGATTCCAAGTCAACACAGGTTAATCATGGAAAACAAGTTAACTCATTTGCTACAAACCAAAATCAAACCCATAACAACCCAGCTGTGAGATTTGAATTACCAAAGCTAAAACAACCTCAAATCTTATGAACAATTTTTTCTTTTCCTTACAGGTATAACACACACATACATATGCAATGCGCACATGCACACACAAACACATACACACAAAATCAGGTTAAAGAAACGTTAATAGACAGATCTCATCAAATATACCAATCCAAGCGCAGTTTCAAAGCCTACTGTTTCCTTATGCACAGTTAACTCCACCTTATGTTTAGTCAAACCTACAACATGCACCATTCAGCTATTTTCTACCACAAATGTCACATCACACGAACGTAATACCACATTTTCAACAGACTGTTAACCTCCAACTACCGCCTTATCTTTCACTAACTCGCCAATAAAACCATTCTGTACCAACATACACACAAGTAGCTGGCTGACATTGCAGACTTGATTTTAAATTTGATTTTCGCTGTTTCCGATACAAATGAGGCCTCAGAAAAAAACAAAGTACGCTAAAATACAGACCAAGGAAACAACACAGTATGGCTCAAAATATTGATAAATCAGTCCAGAAACCTTATTCCATAAAGAAATCAGCTAACTTAAACTCAATATAAGAACTTCAAATTTTCATAAATCACAACCTCAAAATAAAACACCAGAAAAAATAAAAGATTGTAGTGCCTACTATAGGCATAATAAATTAAACTATCACACTGAAAAGAACAAATGTGTAGAAAACAAAATGAACACAAGCAAAGTAATGTAAACAAATTTACAAAGAGACAGTTCATTTAGTATAAAAGCCATTAGAAAATCAAAACCAGGGAAAATAACACATTTGATGTACTCACCCTATAGAAAAACAATTCAGGCCAAAATTTGAAAATTTAAATCACTGCACAGATAAATGTCCATTATTTCCAATTCAGAACTTACATTAGCACATAATTGATTCAGAAAGATTTGTGAATTTTGAAAGCTAAACATACAGTTACAAAATTATCACAAGTGAATGTTCTGACAAACTGACCTAAAACTAATCACCAACATTAGTACATAATGCAGGTAATACAATGCAAGCCAGGATAAGGAAAACATAACAGACACATAAATTAGCTACTAAAAAAACACAAAGGTACAATCTATCACTGTAGAAATTTTAGCAACACCAAAATTCTAATACACACATCCAAGCAGGCATATTTGGCTTTATTAGATGCAGGATGTTTGATGTCATGTGTAGCAGAAACTATGATTGGAGACAACAAACTCAAAACAAATAACTAAACCCCTAAAATGAATTGCAGCAACTGAAAAATTAACAACACAATATTATGTTACTCTAGCATTCCAAATTGAAGGACACACATACAAACACAGTTTTTTGTCATTCGAAATATACAGTCTTTGTGATAATTTCTGTCATTTTATTCAAAAACATCAGTTAATACTAGTTCTACATACACTTATAGCAACATTACTGCGTAACCATGATAAAGTTATCACAGTTTCCCTTATGGCTCATACAGAACAAAATAATTTACTTCTGAACTGCATTCAGAAAATGAAAAATTTAGAACTAGAAAAACACTAGCTCCCATTTTTCTATTTAAGCCTTAATCATTTTTGAACAAAAAAATTAAATAGTAAATCAGTGACCGCAAAATGCAAAAACCATTTTGCCTATAAAATAACAGCTTTAAAAGAGACAAAAAATTGCAACATAAAAATTGAGCTCTCCACTTAGCCTTCAAATGTATCCATTGCAGACCATATTATTTTGCACCAGCAAAATTTGAGGCCATTAAAAAACACAAATTCAGAATATGCTCCTAGCAAAATTTTTTAAAAAAATCTGTAAGTCCTTGTGCAACCGTATGTCTAGTTGTATCGTAAAAAGACTGTTCTGTAGGGTAAATTTTTTATTTTTGTTGAATAAATAATTATATCAAGCACCAAAATTACCTGTTACCTTGCACAGAAAACATATTGCCGATAATACAAATCACTAAATACATAAGTTTATATATATATATATATATATATACACACTGGATTTTATGGAATTTCAATCAGGAAAGAGGACAGAAACAAGTTAGCATTTATAGTAGATCAGTTAGACTCATTTCAATACTGTCACCAATTGGACTGAAAAGTAGTCCTAAATTTTTTGAAGAGTTTGTTGGCACACTATTAGTTGATTTAATGTGGGCGACTGTTATTTGTTACACAGAGGATGTCTTTGTGCTAAGCAGTGATTTTGATCAACATGTACAAAATATAAAGGAACTGTCGTACATAATGAGACATTTTCAAGTGAAAGTAAACCTAAAAACTCGCATCCTGAAAATACAAGGTCTATTTCTATTATGATAACACCAGTAATTATAAAACAATTATGGTCCTTTCTAAGCATTAAAACAGTAATTTCTTCAGTGCCAATTTTGTCGTTATTTAACCCTTTCACTCCTGCCTACTTTACAGTATTACAATAGATATAGTGCTACTACTGTTTGGGTCATTTCATGTCAGTTTATCCAGCAAAGATAAAAATGTAACCCATGTTTTTTGACTTAGATAAAAATTTGTTCACTTGTTCGGTGACCTAAGGTTACCAACACTCCAAAATTCCATACTTGTATCTCATGAAGTTCCTGAAATATTGAAGATTAAATTGTGACAATTTTCAAACTAAAACAGGTAGTAATGACAGTATAAATTGGTCAGTATCTGGGTTTCCAAATTTTCTGTTTGACTGTAATACCAATATATCAGAAAAATAACACATTTTTTGTGTGAAATTTTCCACAGAATTTGAATTTGACGACATAATTTTTATACCTAGACTAGTTTGTAAGCTATAGCAGAAAGCTTACATGACTGATGTTTCAAATGTCATCTGTGTCCTTAATTACAAAATAGACATTACAAAATAGACCGTATCTCAAAAGGCAGATCTAATAGGAAAATGGGATTGGCTCTAGGTTAAAGAGGAGGAAATTTCCTATAAGATACATTAAAAAAATTAGTGGCTACTTAGCTGGCAACATGTAATGTACATAATACATATTCATTACAATGCTATATGTATACTAACACATCAAGGAATTTCCCCAACACACATATCTATTGACAATGAGTAAGAATAGATACATACAATCCTCAACTTCTTTTAATTACCAATGTGCAGTAATTTCTGATAAAGTTTCCATTAAGTTTCACACTGCGTAGTCTTCTTTAAAAAATCTGTAAGTTTGTCCAGAACTGCTTGTTGCTAGCGCCTGCAAAATGCTGAGTATGTGTGCAAAACAAACTCTGCAGACATCCTCTCGAGGTGAAGGCCAGTATAAAGAAGCACTTGGACCTGAAGGGTGCATGAAGTTTACTTGAGTATCTTCCGACTTGTTGAAGTTGTTTACAACACCAACAAACTATTTGTCGTTGTACACACAAGACACATAGCAACCAGTACACAGGTTTGATACAGTATCACCAGGTTCTTTGCTAGCTGCTGCAGCAAAATTGAAAACTAAGGAATATGTGTTATCCTGACTTGTTTTCTTCATTCCTGTTTCATACTGGGATATTGGTGAAGCATTATGAAACCCTCTTGCACCAGGGATTGACTTTGCCAGAGTATATCATTGTTGTAGATGTGAATAACTGTCATCCACATCGTTCTTGTCAATGTAATGAAAGATATTACCTGTAATGTGTTCATTGCAGTAGGCAAACATCTTAGATACTGTTGTAATTTGGTTTGAATGGTCGTTGAAGACTAGCTTTTGTTGTTAGTTGCTTACCAGTCCCGCCAATTCCATCACAAGAAGATTTTCCATGGCTTGTGGCAAAGAATGAATAAGAAGCTGTGATTTGAAAATCCTGTGTGTGATTGCATAAATAAGGATATTCTTACAGTTCTTGTACTGAGCAGCACAACCATCACTGAAATAATGTATGTGTTTTACATGAGACAAGTGTTTTTTAACATAACTAACTGTTTCTGACTGGATTTTATACATCATGGAAACATTATGATCTGAGTCATTTGACAAAAAACATTGACTGCTGGTTGTCAGACTAGCTTCACCTGAATTTTTGTAGTAAATGACTACTGGGTTAACTGTCCAGTGACTATTAGTCCAATGGTATCCTTGGGCTTCATTTTGAATAACAAGGGAAAAATTGTGCTGAAATCCAATAAAAAGATAACTTCATCATGCAGTGTCTCTTTCGCCTGCTTGAGGTCGTCGGATTGTTTCTTTGTGATCTAGGAATGGGGTATAAGGGGTTTATATTTTGATACAGTAGAACACCCCTTAGCCGTAAATCTAACATCCGGAACTCCTGTTGTTCATAGCAAATTTTCGGAACAATTAAAAATTTAAAAATTGTGAATTCCCGGGCGCGTGAGGTCGTTTTTATATGCACCCAACTGTAATTGCTCACCAGACATGCATGCGCTCATGCAGTGTTATCTGACACGTCAGTCCACATCATGTATGATGAGTTGTTTCTGTGTTGGCCCGTGACCGCAAAGTTGTGTTGTGATTTTTCAAAATGTTAAGTAAATATTAGTTACAGCCTTCTAGGATTTACGTTAAACGGCAAAAAAAGTTCTCATGATTCAAGACAAAGTGAACATGTTGAAAAAACTGGATGCCAGAAGTTCTGTGAAGTCTGTGTGTACAATGTATGGGGTTGGAGTTTCTACAGTTTATGACATTAAGAAGCAAAAAGACCAGCTGTGCAAGTTTTACACTGATAGTGTAAACCAAAGTGGGCATGGATATTCGTAAAACTCTTCGTACAAGTAAAAGTTGCGAACTTGATGCTGCTTTAATGAAATGGTTCTGGCAAAGGAGAAGTGAAGGACTTAGCATTTCTGGGTCAATGCTTACTGAATAGGCCAAAATTTTTCACAGAGATCGTAAACTTTATTATGAATGTGATTTTTCATGAGGTTGCCTATATAAATTTAAAAAAAAAAAAGACACTGCATTTCTCTTTATGCGCTCAGTGACTAGAAACTTTTGGCATACACTGGAGCAGCTGATAAGTTTGTTGTGAAATCCTGCAGCTAGTGTCTGATGATAAACTATCTCCCGAACAGGTGTACAGTGCAGATGAAACTGCATTATACTGGAGATGTATGCCGAAATACACTTTGTGTACACCAAACAATGCACATACAGGAATGAAAGAAAATAAAAATAGGTTGACAGTGTTAGGTTGTTCAAATGCAGCTGAAACACACAAGATGAAATTTCTGGTTATTGGTAAGAGAATACGGCCATGAAAATTAAAGGATCTAAAGGTGATGCCTGTAGAATATACAGCTAGCAAGAAAGCCTGGGTGTCTAAAGAAATAATCACTGAGTGGTTTGAAAGTTTTGTACGGCAAGCCAGGCAACACTGCAGTAATGTTGGCTTGGACCCAAAATGCAAGATCATACTAATGTTGGATAACTGTTCTGCCCACCCACCAGATGAAACACTGTCAAGGGATAACGTACAAGTTATTTATTTGCCACCAAACTGCACATCGCTCATTCAGCCCCAAGACCAGGGTATCCTGTGCTCGCTAAAGTGCCGTTACTGGTCGGAGTTTTTACTGTCATTCCTGACAGACTTAAATAGTGGGAAAACTGTTGTAGAGATAATGGAAAGCTACAATTTAAGATACGTAGTGTGGGCTTTGATGAGAACTAGGGACAGCATTCCTAAATCTACTTTAAACAATGCTTGGCATAAACTGTGGCCAACAATCGTTCACCATGAAGGTTGTGAAAATGAGCTGGCCGACTTCAAAGGTTTTACTGTTAACCATGAAAAAATAATGGTGAATGACTTGATGAAATATGTAAAGACAATAACTAGTTCTGAACTAACAAATTTAGTAGACCTGCAAGAAAACCGCACAGAAAAATGGGTCACTGTTGATTGCGATGATGAGGAGATTGTAGAAACTGTTACAAACACACATAAGGAGACCAAGAGCGACAGCGAAGTTTCCGAGGATGACAAAACTACAGAAAAGATAACTCAGGAGGAATGCATTTTTCACTTAAGCAGGCTGATAGCTGGACTCGAACAGCGTAGGTACGTCACAGAGCAGCAATTAATGAGCCTTAACTTGCTGAAAAAACAGCTGGAGTTTGAGAAGTCCAAGCAAACTAAACAAACACGCATCACAGATGTGTTTAAGACACTATTGGCGCCCGCTGCCGTAAACATCCTGCCTAATGGTGAAACTGCCAGCACAAGTGGCACAGCAACAGCAGTTCAGAACGACTCAAGTGACAGTGAATAAGGTTTTAACAGGATAATAACATGATGTTTGCAATTCTTCTATGTTTTTAATCATATGACTTAATTTTTTTATGTGTAAATTTATTTGTGAACACAGTGCATGTAAAGAGGTTATAAAATATTTGTAAATATCACAGATGGTTTACTAAGCAATTTTATAACTTTCAACTGAAAATGTTAATTTTTTCCTCCCCCTTTAACCATAATTCCCATAACCGGAATTTTCCCACAACTGGAATAGGCCTTCCCCGATGAGTCCGGATAAAGGGTGCTCTACTGTACTAGGATTTCCATAAAGTCATCTATATTTGAGCTAAGAGTTTGTAATTGTTTCGGTCTGTACTCACCTATTGTTGGTATTCAATCACATAATCTGGGTCGCAGTCTAAACCATGACATAGATGCTGTTTTAGAGTATGTGAAGGACATTGTTCACATTGTCTTAGCATAGAAACAGGATTTCCAATATCACATACAAGATAAAAAAAAGTAGTGAACTATACTTTTCGCCTACACCAAGAGAATGAAAAAGCAATTCAGCATTTTGGTATATAGTGCACACAGACTGAATGGGTTCCAAAACTTTCAGCTAAAAAACACCATTCAGGATGCAGCTTACAGAACTTTGAAATTCCTACCTTCAGAGATGGATATTTCACCTTAAAAGAACAATACAGTTGATGCAAGTTGCATAGCAAAAGACTTTTCTGCTTGTAAACGTCTTTGGATATACTGATTTTATCTTTAATTCCTAGCATTTGCCTGGAAAACTCATCACCCTGATAGAAATCTTGAATGAGTTGCACAGTGTCTTCAGGTAACTTCTTCCCACCTGTGGAATGATTTAATTCTCAGATTCCTTTTTCCCCGTGTAAGTTGTCATGCTTGTCTTACTATGTACTCGGAAACACCAAATTCTTGTGCTGCCGTCTGTCTGGAGCATGATTGAGTGATCAGTGTGAGAATATGAATCTGTAGTTTTCTTTGCCTATTCACTGCAGGCAACTTTAGCGTCATTAAAGTCACCAAACTGTCCAAATCGGCAGCCGTTTGTTCCACTTCACGCCTCTGTATTTCTGCACTTTCACTTGTTGATGTGGCTGGAACTTGTAAATCTAATATTTTGGATAGTTTGGCTGCTACAGCTGATGATACATCCTGCACTTTACGTTTCCCATAACTTTCCTTTGTGTATTGTGGTACAGCATGCAGTTTTATTGGCAACTGTTGTAAATATTCCAAACTTCTGTCGAGTAAGCTACGACTCTCTTCTTTTGATGCTTGAACCTCTAAACCCTCAGTGATGTCACTTTCAGATGATTCTGAAGATATCTGTACTGCTACCTTTTCCATATTATAGAACTTATTCCTACACGAAGAGCATAATTTTTTACCAGGAATTAAATTAAGTTCTTTGTCTTCTGCCTTTCTGTGGCAATATAAAGAAATCTTGCACAAATACTGCTTTACTGGAACATTAGGCACTTTCATTAGATCACAGCATGATGTCTGAAACGTTTCATACTTTTTAAGATAAAAATATTCATGATGAAAACATATGGTATGACGATTGTGTTTAGAAATACCTGTTCTCAGCACAAGAAGAGTTTCATTTTCTTCGGAAAGTGATTCCAATATTTTGATTCCCTTTGTTTTAATGTAACACTGTATGGTAATATTTATGCCTATCTTTCCCAACTGAACAGAATTCCAGTTTACTAGTACTGGTAGTCATTCTTCTCATACAAATTTAAAATTAACACAAACTTTCCACTAACATCATACATATACAAGCCAACAGCATAAGCAGTGCAAGAAGACGGGCCTGAGCAGTGCACAAAGACTGGCTGCCACATGCCTTATCTCTTGACACTTATCTTTATTACATTTCTCCCCTCTGCCTCCTGTGTCCATGGGCCACTGTAGTGCATTTGCTGTGACAGCTAAGATATTATCTCGTGAATGCCTCTGAGGCAGTAATAAAAACTCCAAACTGTCAAGGAGAGCAGAGGACATCTCCAAACACATAGTTTGCAGGCCGACTCCGTGCAAAAATGATATATGTGCCACAGTCACATGACATGACTCTGCAGATAACACAGGGAGTAATTAGAGACTTTGAAATTTGCTTAAAATCCTAATGTTATATGCAGTAATATATGGGACATATACACAAACCCTATATTAAGACCTTTTCCTTCCGTACCCTCTGCCTGAGAGAGGCCCCATTTACATCACCAAATCATTTCTATTTTGTTTTCCTGCACAACAGCAAAAAGCTACTATTTTTTAATGTATCTTATAGGAAATTTCCTCCACGTTGACATAGTGCCAATCTCATTTTCCTACTAGGTCTGCCTTTTGAGATACACTTTATTTTGTAATGAATGACGCAAATGAAATTTGAAACATCAGTCATGTAAGCTTTCTGTTATGGCTTACAAACTATTCTAGATATAAAAATTCTGTGGTCAAATTCAAATTCTGTGGAAAATTTCACATAAGAGAAAGTGTTCTTTTTCTGATATATTGGTATTGCAGTGAAATACAAAGCTTGGAAGCTCAGATACTGACCAATTTATACTGTCATTACTACCTGATTTGTTCTGAAAATGGTCACAATTGAACCTACAATGTCTCAGGGAGTACTTGAGATAAAATCTAAAATTTTGGAGTTTTGGTGGCATTTGGTCACCAAACTAATGAACCAATTTTTATTAAATTCAAAAAGTATGGGTTACATACCCTGAACAAGCTGTTATAGAATGACCCGTTTGTGATACTGTGCTGAATACTTTTTCCTTCCCAATGTTGTTGACTATGTTAGATATCACTTTTAAACATACTTATTATTCTCTTTTTCTTTTATAAAGTTTTATTTTTAGGTGATGTGACAATTTTTATTGCATAAATTTAACCACTAAAAATTATTTTAAATTAATTTGTTATAGAGACATGATTTTATTATTTTGAAAGTTCAATGAGTGTTATAAATCTGATGCTATGATGACTACATCACAGGACTTTATTGTTCTGAATTTTCAAAGACTTTTTCCCGTTTACAATACTTTTTTTAGTATATTACAATCTTATTAAGCAATAATACTGACTTCAACAGTACTCATATTATTCTGGCAGTATTAAACTATTACACTAACATGATAGCGAAATAATTTTACTTATTTTGTAATGATAGTCTTAATAATTTGGTGCTATAGAGTATGGTGATTAGTACATTATTTCACAGGTACGAAAAATATTATATGTACAAAAATGTTAATTAATTTACTACATTGAAGACACACACTAACATTGTTACTGTAAATTTATGATATATATGTATAGGGGAAGGAATAATTCGCGAGTTCAATGACCAATGTGTTAGAATCCAGTGTCCTATGCATACTCAAGCCCCATCTATTCCTTCATTATCTGCTGATCCAGTGAATAGCAGCTAATGCACAAATGGCTGAGGCTTGTGTATAAATAGGACAATGGATTCTAACATGCATGTCATTGATCTCGCAAAATATTTCTTTCCCTAGCTATATATTATTACATCAGTTCATATATTTTGGTGCTGAATCAATAATTTTATTGCATTACTGATATTTGAATTTATTTATGAATGTACGCTTTGTTTAATGGGAACACTGTAAACTTTTTATAACGTTTACAATAAAAAATTAAATTATTTTTGTTGTGATAATTCTCAAAGCATGGATTCACACAAAGAGCGACCTCACAGTCCCTGCACCAATATCTTGTTTCTTTGCAAATTTTGTGTTTTATACAAACAACACATTTTCTGGTAGGTGTTTCAACGACCGTAAGAAAATGTCCCTTTGTAAGCGCAGGGGAGTGTCTTCATCCAGTCTCCTTCCTCCTCCAGACCTTCTCCTAGGTTTTAAAAAATTTTCCAAAATTTCTCTGATTAGTATTAAATGGAATTTAGCAAAAGGTAGTTTTCTTCCAGTAGCAGTTGCGTGAAGAGCATGGGCAGTCAGACCTGCCAAATTCAACACGTGGAAAAAAGTTTTTTATACCATTTGACAGTTTTTCTCACTGATTGTATGGAGCCTGCCAATCATGTCACTTTCTGCCATGTCTGCTCTATGGCATGTGTTCAGCATCCATACTTTACGCTTATCACACCACTTTATTACCAATAATTCACCTGGTGACCTAAAAGAAATCACTCCTTTCTTCAACTTGTAGATTTTTTGAATATTTTTGCGATATTTCTGCACTGTACCACAAGCATTTGTTGTGTGGGCACAAGTCCATTGAACATTGAAACAAACCAGGACTAGAACACCAGTTATCACAGAATGCAGTGTGACTTTTGTTCAACTATTGTTTCAACAAAGTAGTCGCAATGTCTCCAGACTTTCCCAAACCTACATTGTCAATATAACTTTTTGCACTAGTGTACACTACAAAGTCAAGAACGCTTCCAGTCAAACAGTCGCATAGTACAAATGTTTTTATCCCAAACCTTCTCTTCTATGGTATATATTTTTCAAAAATCAAATATTCTTTGAAGAGGAGCAAGCTCTTGTCAATACACTGCTTCCTGTAGGGCACAAATTAATTTTGAAAAGCATTTTGAATCCTGTCTACAATACCTCAAATTTTGAAAGGTCTATCACTACTATTTTCCATACTGTTATCACAGAACAGGAAAAGTAAAAATCTGTCCCTTGACATGATTTCCCCAAACACTAGTGTCTGCAGCAGAGCACCTTTGGACTAATATTCGCTTAGTTTTAGTTTTTAACATGTGCCATCAGCAAACATACTGCCAAAAAGTAAAATAATTCTTCGAAATCCGTGTCATTCCATTCCTTGATACGTGAATGGAACTGCAAAATGTGTGGCATATTTAAACAACGTAATTATAGTATCTGTTACATTCGTCAGCTATGAAAGTCATCAACAAAACATCAAATAAGACAAAGAAAATGTCCAATATAGGACTTTTGTTATTCACATTTGCATTACATCCCACATGTTAATCATTGAATGGATGAATAGTAGGAGACAAATTATTGGCAGACCATTCTAATGTGTTACACTTACTTTTTTGGTAAAGGTTTCATTATCTTTGTCATCGCTGCTATCACCCTCAGATTCTGATGTCTCTGTAACAAATCACATTCTTGAAGGACTGTGAGTAATTCCGGTAGACGAAGGCGACTGGGAAAATTTCTCTCGCTCTGGTGTGGAATATGTCATTCTTCTTCACTAGTAGATGAAGACCCCTCTTCTTCACTGTAACTCCTTGTAAGGATCAGCTCCAATGCTTCTTTGTTCGTGAGAAATTTTCTCTTCGTAATTTTTGCAAATTACCTTTATGGTCATGAACAAGTCATCCACTGACGAAAACACAAGTTGATGTTCTTCAGTACACTGAACTGGCCTAGCCACCCATCACGATCTTAGGCAAGGGAACCCCCTTCTTCCCCTGCTAACCACTGAAAGCGAACCCTACTCCACCGACCAACCAGCAGGGCAGCCCAAGACAAATGTTATCAGCAACATATTCCAACCAGGAACTGTGTTGGGGTGTAGTGTCTTTTAATGAAATGACAGCTGTGTTTGTTTATGTGCTCCTGGCAGGGTGAGCATACTATCTTATCTCAAGTTATGCCATGCTATCTTATATCATGTTGCCTCTGTTCAAACTCCATTAACACATAAATCAACATAATGGAAAGTCCGACATCTTTTAGGTCACATAACCGGTCCTGTTATTTACACTCTGAAGGAAAAATTATTGCTTTGGATTTTAGGTCGCAACAATTTGTCCAGTTAATTTCAAATTGTGAACACATTGACGAACTTTATCAAGTACTGCACAAAATTCCACACACCAAATTTCAGAGTGTTGGAAAGCACTATTTCTTCAAACTCTGGAGGGTTCCTCAATTTAAAGAATGCTATTTTGAATGATATCGCCATTAAAATTATTGAAGTTTTACCTCAAAAATACTAACATTCAGTAATTCACATAAAACCATTTTTGCTTACTGCAATAATGGAAATTTAACAAAATTCTAACATTCTAACATCACAATATTGTAACTATTGAGTTACAGACAGATTGGCATATAAACATAAATTTTTCACAGGTCAGTACCAAACTGCCAAGCGATCTGTAATTTATAGACCATGTTAATGACTTAAAACTGTTTTCTTTTGTCTCTTATTAGCTTTATTCATACATTAACATGGCTATTTTAGTTATTTTAGTAGATGCCTCTGTGAAGAGACAAGTCAAGAAATTTTGGTCAGCAGATAACATCTAGGTCTTAAGCATTGGTGAGGGGTAACATGATGTGAGTAATGCAGCAGTGCCAGATTGAAGGGTTGGGAGAAATGGGAGATCCCCGAGGAAACCTGCTGACCAGAGGCGTCGTCCAGCACGATTCCCATATGCGAAAATCCGGGGAGCAACCACGTCAAGAATTTAACTGTGATCGCCGTAGTGGGAGGCGAGTGCTCTAGCCACTGCACCAACTGTGGCCCACTAGGTGCCACTATAATAACTTGCGTTAGAATCATTCAAATTGCGACAGATCTATGTCGTTTGCCATCATCGTGTGGCTGGTAATATATAAAAACCTGCCGGTGTGGCTACCTGTACCTTGGTGCTATTTTCAAGTAACGATACAGTAAAACTCTTTTTCAGCACACAGCACGAAGAAATCACACCGGAGATCAAACCAAAAATTACTGGCTACATGTCAGTTACAATCACCACCATCCATTCAATGGACATACCGCTGTCGTGCAAAGTTACTGCAAAATATTTATTACATTTTAGCCCTCTCTAACTTACCACAAAGCACAGCCACTGATAGGAACTGTACTAGGCATCTCATACTACAGACATTGGCTCACAGTACTGTGGTGTGGTGGTACTTCTCCCCTTCACATACATACAGCAGTTCGTGGTATCCACGCCGACCACGTGCTTCCACAAACGCGCCCTCAGTAATTTGCCCGTAGAATGTTATTAGATTTAACATGCCCTCAGCTAGCTGTAGCTTCAGTGGTAGAGTCACAAGTTCTTACCTCAGCGTCGTGGATCCGAGAAGAGAAGAGCGAAAAACCACGAAATATTCACCTTGTTACGTGTACCCAGAGATTGTTATTACCAATAAATGATAAAGGTACCATTTGGTCGCATGATGTTTATTGAATTCACAGATTCGACCTAACAACACAGTTACAGATCCCTGTACAACACATGCGGTGGGCTCTCACCTCAGGCTTACATCCAACTTATACTGCTAAAATAAATAGCTAAACTCGGATCAATATTATTATTTGCATAGCCCGATGGTTCAGGCTACCAAAAAAAGAATTTTATGGCCCAGATGTTAAAGGATCTCCATGGCACGTTCGCCCGCGAGAGCTCACCCTGCACGCGTCCGATCCCTTCCACATCCAGCTAGCAAGAAGCAAAAGAACATCCGGGATGCTGGACTCCCAGCATCCTCCTCACTTCTCTCCGGAAGTGCCCAGAGATGGCGCACTATAGCACAATCCCTATAGGTTAGCACTCTACCTACCGAGAACATTACTAAACTCATTGAAATGATTGTTCCATCTGAGAAATCACATTATCCCAGTCTCTACTTACACAACTTCTTCGCGCTCGGCGATGCTTGAGACTGTACATATCTCTGGGCAACAAACAAGAAGAAAAAGAAAGTTACAAGATGGCTTCCCCCCTTCAATGAAAACAATAACAAATGATTCCACATATACAATTACACTTTCGTTAGCCCTGAATGCTCTTGCCTGTCACACATTACACTCAAATTGTTAACAGAAATTACTCGTATTTATGGTTCAGCCCACTGCTCGTATATTAACAGGTTTAACACATAAGTTATTCGCTTAACTGGAAGTGTTCTGCTGTACTCCTGCCTTGGTCTACACCAACATTGAGGTGTTAAGTCCTGGTTCTACAACTTAGATACTACTCGCATGTCCTTTCTTAATTCAAACACCCGGTGATCTCGACGCACTACACTCGGCAAGCCAGGTTCCCCAAGCACCGGGCGACATCTAACCTACACCCTTCCATTATAGCTAGTGCTACACGAAGCATCTCTGGATCCCATTAGACCTATGCCGACGCTGAAAAGCCACATATAAATGTATTTCAAAGTTACGGAAGTTAAGGTTACGTTACGCTTATGCCAACACGAAGCCACAATTCTGCACAACAAACCAATTTGGAAAATTTAAATAGGGTGTGTAGGCCAAGTACCTTACAGTGGGCAAATTGTGCATTCCTCTGTCTCATCAGATGTATTACGTAACATCCTTGTGCTTACATGGGCTACCAATCTTTGCATACTGTGCACACCACCACACTGCTCTGTGCGGGTACACGTTTCAGTTCAGAAAGCATATGGGCATCCGTTGCTTACAAATTTATTTATAAATAAAAAGTATAAGTGCTCAGGCCCTATCCCACCCAAAAAGTGCACAACTCTTTCCCAACATTTTCCTTCTTCACTTTTGCCCTTTTATAAGATGAACTAATGTAAAATGCCAGCACACTCACATTCAACAATACTGTTTTTCTAATTATTTTACAACATAACTCCGTAAATTGATTTTATTTTTTGTATTCTCTTTGTTTCCTTATCTTAGGATATGCAGTTCTGTAGTACTCTGTAATACTTTGTACTTTCTTATAAAACTGACCAAAAAAGTTTTAATTAAAAAAATTAATTACATATAACAAAAGTGTTTTTACTATGTGGTGATATGACTATTCATGCTATAATGTTTGCAAGTAGTAGAAACAAAAGTTTTGGCAATTATCTTAATGATTATTTCCCCTCGTGCCTGCCCATATCATGTGATGACAGTGCGGTTTCCCCTTCTGCTTGGTAGAGCTCCGTGGCCTGTGAGTCATCGTGATAGGATTATGCTGGGTCGTGTTTTAAATGTGCCACTGATAAACTTATAACGTTATAAATAGGTATGATGGGCAGTATCAGTTCACTGCAATGTATGATTCTTTACTTTATAATACCTGTCTCGTTTTCCACGAAAACGAAGGTTTTGTGATGTTGAGATACAGGCGAGAGGGCTGTTTAAACAAGTGAAGTGTGACATTATTTAATTCTTTGTTTTGTGACAGATTTTAAGGTTATACTCCCATTTTTCTGCTGTTTTTGAAATAATTGTCTTTAAATCTGAATCGAGAGTAGATATCAAAAATCTGTTTGGTGGTTTTGGTAAAATAATATAAACCATGTTGGCTAATTTTTCTCAAGACAGTATGTTTTATGATATTAGCTAATTTTGTAAGTAATGAAATTTTTCTGACTTATTAGTACAAACAAAATAATTTGCTGTCTTAAAAAAAATTTTCTGTCACTACCGAAACTATTTTAAAGCTAACACCAAACAGGTTTGTGTTATCTGGTCTTGTTTGAACTTTGCAAAATAATTCTCAAAAAAACAGATAGCCTTAATGTGTTGTTTTACCGTGCAAAATACGGGGCCGCAGTGGCCGAGAGGGCAGACCTTTTGCCTCCCATCAAGGCGATCCGGTTCAATTCCCGGCGAGGTCGGTCCAAGGATTTTCGCATATGGGAATCGTGCCGTACGATGCCACAGGTCGGCGGATCTTCTCTGGGATCTCTCGTTTCCCCCGCCCATTCATTCCGGCGTTGCTCGATACACCATCTCACCCCTCACCAACACTAAAGACCTTAATGATAACCGCTGACCAAAATCTCTCTCACTCATACAAAATATTAAAAATGATTTACAATGAATTTTGTCAGTGTTATAATACATTTAAAATACAATTTCCTGTACATTAAAGCGTAAGGTTTGCAGTAACTTTGACTAGTGAAATAAAGTAGACGTGTGCAAGTGAGATAGTCGAAGGTGTTCTCTCTGCAATAAATGTACATGTGTGCAACCCTTAACCGCTGCGTCTAACTGTTCACAGTTACGGTATTAGTGACAACAGCCAAGTTTACAAAACTGCAATTTAAATGGCATGTGAACATAAAAAGGGGTCCTGTCAAATGAACAGAAACTGTAATTAATCGACAGATTAGATAAAGGAGAGGCAGTGACGAAGCTTGCTAGTGATTATAGCATTGGTTCAGAAACTATTAGTGAGACTGTTATGCTAGAACCACAGGTTCTTAGGAGCGGAAGGGTTTCAAAACTTCAACACATGGACATTTAGACATCGCAATGCTTAGTTGGTTCAATCAAAAATGAGCGGATGGAACACCCGGGTCAGGCCCTATGTGCATGGAGATAGTAAAGTCCTTTCATGAAGCTTTAGGCATAGATGGATAGTTGAGCACATCCTCTGGATGGCTAACTATATTTAAGCAGAGGTACAGAATCCACAAAATTACTGTATGAGGAGAAAAACTATGTGTTAATGTACAAGCTGCCAAACAGTTTTATGTGGGCATGATCTGTATGCGTGCGTATGGAGAAGCAAGTTATTGCTCCCTCAGGCGATTCTTGCTGGGAGAGGGGAAAGGAAAGGAGGCCAGCTGTTTTGTCGTCCTCCCTCCAGCCCCTCTTCTCGTAGCTCAAGCAAGCCAGCATGCATGAGATAAACCAGTTTTGCGCAAAGTCATGTGAAACAGTGTGACGCAGGACTTCGTGGTAATTTTTTTGCTAAAAATATGCTGCCTGTATGTGCTGTAACATCTTTATGAAAGAAGTAATAAATACATATTTACAGACACACAAGAACAGTGAACCCTTGATAACTCGGACTAAAAGGGGGGAGAAGCTGTCAGAGTTTCGATTTGTCCGTGTTACCGAGGGGCGTCCGGGGAGGAGAGGTAAGCAGTCATTAATCACAAGAAACTTGGGGAAATCAGTACGCTATCATTTCTACAAGCAAAAGAGGTGGCAATATATACTGCTTTGTACGTATCAAATTACAAAAGGGGGAATTTCGGAAATTATCAGTGTAACGTGGAGAACTATAAAGAAAGAATGTCAAAACAACCTGGGCCGGCATGTTTTTTTTTATTTATTTTTTATGCTACTTCTGGCTGATCTTTTTTTTATCTGTGCTAGAATCTGGCACCAAGGCACCCTTCTACCACATAAAAGTTCTGACCCCCTTCTCTCGTTTGGCTGGCGACAGTGTGTGCGTGCATGTGTGTGTGAGAGAGAGATAAGCTAGGGTGGTATAGCGCGAGCGAAAGTAGTCAAGGTCAACCGGTACAGTCTCAACAGTAATACGAACATCGCACGTGACCACACGCAACTCACGAGATGTTTACGTTAAAAATCGCTCTACATCAGCATGTCACAGTGTCTGCAGACAGCTGCTTGTTTCCTACGAGAAATCGTTTTTTTTTTTTTCAGGTCCTCTTTGTTAGAATACGAGGCCAGGAGCAACGTAAATCTCAGTCTACCTTTCCTCCTTTTTTTTGTGTTTAGTTGAAGTCTACGGCCGTGGTTGAAGTGATAATGTGCGCTTGTAGGCCTCCCTTCATACTTGCTGCGTCGTCATAGATCAGTGACGTCTTTACACACACTTTACACTTAAAATAAATTTCACAGATATAGTCAACATTAACGGGAACTCAATAAAAGCCCATTTATTTTAATCATTTAACTTTTTCAAAAGCGAGGCCCTCTAGAATGTGCGGCCCGGGGCAAAAGCCCCTTTCTGCTCCCCCTACCCTTTTTTTATAATTTATTAAGCCCTGTTTTTTTTTTCGATATCGCGCTGGCCTCTAGCATAGTGGGTTAGGCGCCAGTTTACTTTGCGAGAGGCCCTGGGTTCGAATCCTTGCTCGGGCATGGATGTTGTGTTGTTCTTTCACATCACGTCACCCTCATCGGCTTGTAAGATGTCGTTATAGAGCCGTAAAACCTTCTCACCACCTTGCCTACATTGCAATGCAAATCAATGGCTTTTATTTTCTTTTATTAATGTCCGGAACAAATTGTTTTGCAATCTTGAATTTATCTCACATACCAGAACAAAATTAATTTCTCTTCAGGTGCCATTGTGACCTGTAGTTACCATCCAATTCACCAGCATCATACTGAAATGTTTATTTATTACGCATTTGCGTGTCTGGCTCGCGCGTTGAAGAGGGAGGAAAGATAAAGAAGGGACGTCTGCCTTCTGAGTTGCATCTGTACTCGTGCGCTTGCTGAGTTGCATCTCCACTCGCGCGCCTCGCTAGCAACATTTAACCACACGGAACTTGCCAGATATTTTACGGTGGGATTATTAAAGGCTACATAGCTTTTATATAAAACGTGATGGATTTAAATTAGGCAGACACAATTTTCTTATGATTTTGACCAAAAAATAATTTAATTAAAATTAATTTTGTTTTTTGAAATTCTGTCAGAGTTATGCGAAGTCCGGGACATCGAGGTCCGAGTTATCGAGGGTTCACTGTATAAATAAAACATATCTATATTGTTTGTTTAATGTTGCAGTTGTTCAGTGTACTAAAACCGCTCGTTAAAATAACTATTAGAAAAGCTGGTAAGCAGTTGGACTTTTTTCATTCACTGTCATTCCACTATTCATCTGTGATAAACTCACACTGTGTGGTGGCACGTGTGCTGCCAACCGAATGACTGGTATGTTTGGCTTTAGGCCATAGGTGACAGGTCTGAACCAATTTATGTTGTTTCAATTTGTGTCGCTGTTCTCAGAAACTTAACCCCAATGTTAATTAAAGACTTGCTCTGCGTTAATACTAGTGTAGTGATGCTCTCTACAATAATTATACAATATTACGAACTACATATTTATATATTTTTTAATTAGTGATAGCACTAAATTGTTCAGTGTATATAGATTCAGAGACTTTATGTATGACATGATGTTTAATGACTCAATTCATTTGGCCATTATTTTGTTTGTATATAACAATATGTATCTATGTGGGCTTAATGCATGTCTGCTCCTTACCTAATCACTAGGTTACCTCTATCTTTTCTCCATCCACACCCAGGTGTGAACCACAACCTAGTGACTCAACTTCGCTACTACAGTGTCGTTCATTTTCACACGAAGAACATTTCCACAGCCAGTTTATTTATGTTTCTCTTCTAATTTAATTCAAACAATTTTAATCTAGATATCTTTCTGCTTACAGTTTGAAAAAGGGGCTGTGGTGGCAGAGTGTTAGACTATTTGCCTCCCACCAAGGCGAACCAGGTTCAATTCCTGGCGGGGTCAGTCCCCAGATTTTTCCACGTGGGAATCGTGCCGGACAATGCTGTTGGTTGGCGGATTTTCTCAGGGATCTCCTGTTTCCTCCGCCATTTCATTCCGGAATTGCTTCATACTCACCTCATGTCCCGCCTCATCAGTGGTTAAGACCTCAATGTTAAGCCCCGACTCATCTCACTCATCTCTCACAGTTAAAAAAAATGTATTTAGAAAATTTTGACCTTCAGTTCATTACCCTATTGGTATCAACCAAATCTATTACAACATATATATTGTTTCCTTCCAATGTTCTGCAGTATGGTTAATACTTCTTCAAAACCATTTCTTGTACTTTTGGGATTCCTCTGGTAAAATTTTTCTTCCTTATGCCTTCCCTTACAGAGATTAGGTTATTTCCTGTTTTAAGATGCAGTAAGATGTTACAAGTTGAGCTGCACGTAACAACCTTGTGCAACACAATAGCCACATTCGAGGTCAAGAAATAGGACAGTGGAACGCCGACTTGGGTCTCGCCTAAATATTTTCGTAAAATGATGCATGACTTCACCTCACGTTCTCCCACAGCGTAACCTACAAATTATCTACCCATGAACATCCTTTTCTACCAATCACTATACAGTGATGAAATGACGTACAGAAGGGGGTGAGAAATATGGACAAGGCTCTAAACCAAAGAAGAGATACATTTGGCGAGGGAGCAGCAACCAAGACAGCACACCTCTCCCTGGGCGGCGAGCTGTCTTGGCTTTGGAGCAGAGTGAGTCTTTTTCCCATTTCCTTCTAAATTCTCTCTTACTATGCTCTCTTCTCTATCTATTTTCACCTGAGGCCAGACTATAAAAATTATTATTAAAAGAGTGGAGTTAATATTCTATTCCATCAATTCCAATTAGCCATAATTACGGCCCCCTTACGTTAAGGTATTAATTTCTAGGTTGAGTTCAAGATAGTACAGATTGCAGCCTGATGACTTAGGGCTCGTGTGACTGTAATATTTCTTGTCCCATTTGACAAACATCTGTCACTGTATTCCCACTGAAAATTGTCATCTTTTGAACTGTACCTGACGTCATAGTGGTGGTGTAGTGTAACTTAATTTTTTTTCAGAACCTTTTTTGTCTTTGCGTATCTTCCAAGTGGGCTGCTCTCACCTGCTACCATGTACGGTACTTAAATTTCAAACTTAGGTAACCAACATTAGTCATTGCGGATTGCAATTCTATGGAGGATGGCTCTTAAAAATATGTTTGTTATATTTTTTTCTTATTCTGCTAAATGTAATAAATATTTATGCTGAGGTCTTGAGGATCATCTCCAAAAAAGATCATTCACAGCTGACCATTATTAGCATGCTTCATGGCGAAACAACAGTGGAGTGTGGTGCAACATTGAATATGTAGTGTTCCTCAGTAGCCACTAGAAGTTACTGCAGAAAGTTGCAGCTAGCCATAAACTTTTCGATATATCATTTGTTTTCTCAGCTAGAGTGGACCAATTATTGAGTGATGCCTTTAAATTACATATTACATCTTGCACTTTTAACAAGAAAGGAACTTTGGAAATAAGTAAAATAAAGAACACTAGAACCTCGATCTAACAACACCAGACATAATGACATTGGATCTAACTACATCTTTCTCATGACCCTTCAAAAATATGAATTTGAATTTTTCAAAACTAAAAAAATTGTGCAAACTCCAAGAAATTGCAATGTATGGCAATTTAAATCTATTGTAACAATAATACACTGTAGTTACCATTAATTAGCAGCCCGCAGCTGTGAAATACAGAAATATTGGCAAAAAAATATTTTTAATAACTTTGTATGGAATGCACTTAGCATGCGTTGGCTGAGTTATGCTGCGCACTTTTGCAGAGTTAAGCAGCGTGCGAAACACAGACATGTGTGAAAAATACGCTGTGCTGTCACTTTCTTTCTTTCTTCTATTTCCTAATAAAAATAAAATATTCTCAAGAAAATGTGAAGGTAATTGCAATAGAAATTGATTTGAATACGTTTTCGAGTCCACTGGGGTAAAATAGTACAAGATTATAAAAAAACTGATTATAAATATACCACAGTCCACAAAAGTTAAATAATGTCAATATAATTGCATAAGATGTAACTAAAAATACCACATTTAAATTATGGTAGGAAAATTGTGGTCAAAATTGTTTAAAATATGTTAGTGAAACACAACTATAAAGTACAGTAAGGCGCTGAGTTATGTAAGAGTTACGTTCTTGAGTCCGTTATGTAACTTGAGTTTCTGTAAGTCGATCGTATGTACTGTTCTTGAATGCAGCTTCAAAAGACTCTAATATTTTTTTAAGTGTAATGTTTTAGAAGCGACAATTGTTTATAGGACCTAAAGGCAATAAAAATTATGTACATTAAATGAGAAGAATACTGTAAACACCTTTGTAACACACACAATGTTATAAAATTATTAACTCTGCAAAATGCAGAACGACAATCTGCACGCGGGCTGAGCCGCCTGGCGGGAGACTTGATGACCCTGCGTGTGAATTGTCTGCCGCAGCACGTGAACACGCTCACACGCATGATGTCTGTGCCTGCCCAGTGCAGTCACTTGCACTGAGCACATCTCTGCTGATTTGTAACTTTTGTGGAGGACGTTATCAATGCTGCTCGTTAAATATGTCTTTTGTACAAGTGTTAAATTACTGTGCCATATACAAGATGCAATTGGGACTGAGTGTATCGTTCTGCAACTAAAAGATAGAAATGCATGTGTATTGCAAGTTCACTAATAATCCACATGTTTCAAGATAAAAGTCGTCTAATTCTTCTGCATACCAGGTGCATCATCCAAGAGAAACAGCACTTGAAATTAAATTTCATTCTTAGTAGAATATTCCTTTGTCTCAGAAACAAAGATAATTGAACCTATCTCCAAACAGTGCACGTGTAGTCAAGACCTTGGTGTTAGTTGTACAGTTTGCTGGCAATACTTGGGTCAATTTTTGTAAATGCCTGTGGGAATTATAAACTTAAGTGGTTTAGGTTTCAAGTTTCTCGACACATTTTAGTCAATCATAACAGTGATATCTTTTGCTGCTGTAAATCAAGGCATAGATTTTTCATCCTTTGAAATAAATGACCATTCTAGCATCCACCTCCAAAATAGAGCAGTTTCGTCAACTTTAAATTTTTGGTTAAGCAGATATTTGCCATCTTCAATTATTTCTGCCAGGAGTTCAGGAATTTAGCTTGTGATGTCCTTATCTGCACTTACCGTTCCCAAGCAAAACCTAATGCCTTCTACTGTGTAGTTTGAGCATTCATTCTTAAGTTTAGGTAATATTTTGCCAGTGAACATGTATCTGCAGAAGAAGTACTGTGGTCGTTAACCCTATGGGCAATAAGAAGCTACACTACTGTCCGCAGCTGCTGTGATCAACGAAAGAAGAGAGACAGAGACACGCAGCCAGCGGCTCACATGTGCCATGCGAACTCTTTTGTTATCAGCTGCCACCTCGTCCCGCACTTTTATCATGTCGGCACATCTTGGTCAAAAAATCGCATCAAATTTACATAAGTTACATCTTACGTAACACGGCACCTGCCTGTAATGCAAAGAGAAAAATTGTAATAAAATGAAGCTGAGAAAATTGTGGTAATAACTGATTACAAATATGCTTGCGTGTGATAAAATAAGGCCAAGAAATTCACAATATAGTTACGTGAAGAAAATTGTGATAAATTTGATTAAAACACGATAACATGACTACTAGGAAAAAATTATTCAAGAAAAGTAATAACAAAAATGGATTAAAAATATACTAATGAATCCATAGTGATCAAATTAAGCCAAGAATATTATGTTAAAATTATGCAAAATAAATGTGTCTGCAAGACCACAGCAATAAAATAATTTGAAAACAAAAGCAATTCAATCTGATTAAAAATGTGATTGCTACTTACGAGTTCACAGTGATATGCATACCTTACTCATCACTGCTCACTACAAATAGGAGGCACTCGAGTTTGATGTTACTTTCGGTAAGACATACTTCAGCTACAATTATTTTATTTTTAATGTCTACATGTAAAATACTGTTAATTATATTAATTTTTTAAAGACACACTATAAACACAAAGTATATCACTGCTCTCTTTCAGTAAAGAAATTGGTAGAACATTCTGACGGAGTCATGAATTAGTATCTCCATCTTAGTTTCCGTACTGTCCGCCACAGTCCTGTTTACCTTGATGCATTTTCATGCATTTTACTTTATCTTTAATTTAATTTATGCAGTCAAATGGGTAAAACTTTGTGTTGATAATGATTTTAAACTTTTTTAGGAACAGGGAAAGAGTAAATATAGTCATGTAGTGTATAATTGTATTCAGAAAATGTCTGCCGATTATAATAAGTAACGTTTTCATTTAAAAACTTGTTTGTTTTCAGTCCAGCAACAGGACTATCAAAGCAACCTGTGTATGTTAATTTTTGCTTACATGTAGTTCAGTTATGAAAGTGTCTTCAATAAACTTAAAGGCTTTGGATATTTGCTTTCTAACCCCATCAGTGTTTGATTGTTTTAACATATTTTAGTACAGAAAATCAGGTTTTTTAATGGCATTTTTAAATTCCGTATTTGTTTTGTAGAAAGAAAAATGTTAAACATTGTTATGAATTAGTTCAGTATTTTTTTTTTCAATTTTGAAACCTTTCATTTTTTATTTGTTTTATGCAATAAAACACATTTTATTCTCGGTACCTAACCAAAATTAATTTACACTCTATTACAGAATGCATTAATTTTCATTCGTTACTTATTTACTTCGGTAGCACCAACCGCCAGATGACGATAAAACTAAACATGTTTCATATTCACTGCCAAATGAAACTACTGCTGCCATCTTTCAGCTTTCGTAAACATTGTGTGTTGTTAATCTGCGTACTGCTACGCCACGCACTAGGTCGCATTAACTACTGTGCTCTAATCTAATGACCATAACACAGAAAAAGTTATATTACTGTTACACATTATCTTTCACACTAGCAAGGCACTTTAATTTAGTTCACCATTTAATCACTAAACTTGTGGGCCATCACCTCATACAAAAATACATATTAACAAAACTCACTTTTATCAAAGTTTATAACTAGCTCAATGCAACACTTATCTCCCCACGACACAAATTAACATAATTTACTTTTGTATCAAACATAAGTATGTTTTCAACTCTCTTAAACTTTACTCTAGCCAAGCATGCCAACATGTATAAACATTTAATATTATCTTTCGTCTTGCAAAACAACACTCCAAATCATCAATAAAATTTACTTTTTAAAACTGTCTCACAACTCAAACCGAACTCAATATAACTTTATATTTGGCCTCACAACTGACTGCTTAGCATATTTAAAATTAACTTACTAACACTAGCCCACCTCACATTACTAAAATTAATACAAGAATCATCTCCAACAAAGTTCCATTAAAACGTCAAATAAATTATGAGACTCTCGTACATTAAATACTTCTTAATAAATCAATAACTTACATTTTTCACTAATCATAAGATATAAATTCTGTTTTTCAAATTACCAGGTACACTTCCACATAATTATTTTCTAACCAGGGTGCTTCTCTCCCATTTTGATCTCGTATGCTCATTTTCATTTATCTTCTCTTGTCTCTTATCCTGTCAACCTCCCACAACAGTTGACAGATAGTAGTATCTTCTGCTCAACGTGTTAAAAAACACTTCAATAGCCTCGTAATACTGCTATGACATAAACAAATACATCTCAAATAATTTACATTATATCAAACCTACGTCTCACCTAAACAAGTGTCACAGAACTAATACTCCAAACTTAATTAAATCAAGGCTTCAAAGAACATTTAAAAAAATGAGTTCTCAAAACAGAATATACTATTTGGAACTAACCTAAATAATTTACCTTACTAACAATCCCAGCTTAGGAGGACACGAAATCACTGCTAAAATATGTCAGTTTTGTTTGACAATATTCCTATAGCCGGCATCAAACGCCAAGAATATTACGTCTAATATTCATAATTTTTTTCCTGTGTTATTTTATCACTCATTCTGCTGTCCCTGGTTATTCTCGTCAGCTAACAAACTTCAAAAATCTGAAGTGCATCCACCTCCTTGAAACGTATAAACCCTATTCAGACAAAGCCATGGTGGGCTAGGGTGCCATGACTCCAGGAGGAAAACTTGTAAGAACAAATACACACTAAAACTTAAGAGTTAGTAGATTACTGATGTAAAAGAACTATGAAACAATGCATGGCATAAAGTTCTGCGAGTTTATCAGATCTTTTAAGGACTGTATACTCTACAACCAGAAAATAAAATTAAGACTGCAACGGAAATTTTGCTCCACGAGTACGTTTAATAAACTAACATTATACAGGTTATTAAAACTAAGATTTCAGAAAACAAAATAGATTAACAGAGTTATCTCAGAAGTCCTGATAGTTATGTTAACATTTTAAAATCGTGTTGAGTTTTCAATCACAACTGATAGTAAAAATTATGACACACTCAAAGTTTTTCAAAGCCACGACCACTACCAGAGTTTGGTTTATTTAAATTACAAAACTCTTAGAACCTCTGTCTTTGAAGACAGGAATAATTAAATAATAAACTACTACTCATTTTACATTTATCACACATTTAACAAAATACTGATTTCTTAGTTTACTCGTGATTATATTAACCATTACGATGTTGTAGGGTGACCGGCTAATTTAACTTATTATCTTCTACATGGCAGACAGTTCAACAACATGTACTATTCTACATTAGAGAGCAAAAGAAATAAATTTACTTAACTGGATTAATTTATGCTGAGCCTCGAACCTCCTCCTAGGCAAACAAATGATCTTCTATCAACGTCTCCTAAACTAGTGTCTTCATTGAAGTCATGAACAAAAATGGCCCCTTTCCTCATTCATTGCATTGTTAATATCCCCAAAGTGCTAACTTGGCCATAAACATTACCACACGTCTCACTCAGGCCCCATCGCAGGGAAAAACCTTGACTTATTCCTCCCGCTTGTGAAGTTCCTACCCCCTTACCTAAAAACTCTATTGTTTTTTTCAGTTTACATCCTCAGATAGGAAAATTGAAAGACAACTATAATTCGCAATTTTCGATTGAGCTCGACCATATCGTCTTTCTGATCTCCTCTACCTAAGATCACACCATTCTACAGCACTGCTATGTTACAGTCGTAAGTTTTTCACAGTCTACTATAACCCCAGTACTGCACATCCGGCAGTCTGCCACAGCATGCCTACCATCTTGTCCAGCCAACCAAATAGCTCAACACACACAAGTGCTGTTGACTGCCCAGTCTGAGAGGTCAGCACAGCCAACAGTGAACTATCCCACCATGCTGGCAAAACCAAACTGCCTTAAGGGCCTAACAAATTCTGAACGACGTGGGCCACTATTTCGATAAACAAAACCAAAACCCTGTTTCCTCAGAAAAAAACAATCAATTAATTAAAATTCCAGAAACTCTTTGAACTTTGAAAAGTCACATTTTCTCGAATGTTTACTTTGTTTACAAACTTCAACTAACTTATATTATTATTGTTGGAAATTGTGAGGCCTAGGTTGTCTTAATCAGAGAGGGGTAGAGATTGGCAGATAGAGAGTGACGTAATGAAAAATGTGAACAGACAACCTGCTCTTTGCTGTATGTATTCTTATAAATAATTTATGTGTTACATTACCTATAAAAAACATCAAAACAAGATTATTTTTATTTTCACAGGGACTGCTTGTCAATAAAGGCTGAATAGGATGCTCGTGCTAATGTAGGTAACGAGGTTTGCTTGGTTTCCTGACTTTCCTCCCCTTCGATAAAGTGGAATGATTTACTTGCTAACAACATTTTCACTGCATAAGATTCTTCTGGCAAGTCTTTCATTTGGAAAAATATTTACTTTGATACTGACAGACTTAATATAAATAAAACCACCCTGTGTTTACTTTACAAGTAAAAAGTTAAACAAACTGGAAGTAATCAGATATGTAAACGACATTTCAGAAATTAAAACGTAAGAAATGTATTTTGGGCTGTTGACCTGGTCACCGAGATAGGCTCCATCAGATCGGGGTGTCTGTGAAGCTGGCCTGATTTGTCTTAGATAGTGTGGGAGTTTATTGGTCACCTTAGTGCACGCTTCTTTTGAGACCACTCCACTCATTCTTGGTTCTTCCTTTGTGGTTGAACATTTCCAGAATATTCTTGATGTGCTTAATATTACATTTCTTCCAAATTTTCCTTGCTTTACTTAAAGAGGTCAGTGTGTTAATATACAGTGTTCTCTGCTACAGCCTTCTTTTTCTATTTAATTTAGATGTTGTCCTTGGTATTAAAATTACAACAACTTACAATGTTTTTTTTCTGTGTGTTCCCTGGATACGTAACCTATTCAATTGGGCCATTTAAATCCTGGATAGATGAGATTTCCGAAATGCTGTTGCACTCTCCTTCAAAACTTTTGCAGTTATCAATTGCCCTTTCTGCATACTGCTCTCTTGGGTATTAGAATGGTGTGGTGGATATTATTGTGCACATTTGTGATTTAGAGGGTCCAATAGTTAATTTTATACCTAGCCTAATTCCCTATGAGGCCGCGGTGGCCAAGGGGTAAGACCTCAAGCCTCCCACCAAGTGATCCTGGTTTGATTCCCGGCGAAGTCGGTCCCCGGATTTTTGCATGTGGGGATCGTGCTGGACGATGCCGCTGGTCGGCGTGTTCACTCGGAGATCTACCGTTTCCCCCGCCCATTCATTCTGGCACTGCTCCATACTCACGTCACATCACCCCTCACCAGCGCTAAATACCTCAATGTTAAGCGCTGACCAAAACCTCTTCACTCACTAATTCCCTATCTAGATAATATTTTTAAAATCCTTTTTTATGTTTTGCTTAGTTTGTCTAATTACATATTATGTTGGTACTAAATTGCACCTGTTAATAAGACACACATTTTTTCTGGACTCTCTATTTTTAACAATTTTCTAAAACACGTACTATTTCACTTACTTAATTCTCCCTGGAGAATATAATGTTGGTCAAGTGGAACATTTTTTTTTTCTGAGTACTCATACAAAGATGCATGCTTGCTGAGTAAAGTACTGACTTTTTAGCAATTACATCAAACCGTGCCTTGCCACACCATTGGGCCATGTATGTTGGCTCAGTTTTATCTGGCGCCTACAATCCCTAGGGCTGTATACTCTGGTCCGACTCCAGGCTTTTTCTTTACTTTGATTTGCCAAGATAGTGACATTAATTATGAACTTTCTATCCAGTGTGTTAATACATAAAGCGTGAGCCACCAGCATGAATACTGTGTTCTTCGTGTTGTATTGAATATTTTATAATAGTGTGCCCGAATCTCCAGATACAACTGTACAATAACGAAACGGCTGTGAATCTAGGGTGAGCATTCAATCTCACACCAAGGCACATTCTCTAACTCCATCACAACACACTCCAGAAGGTAATGTCACATCTCACAAAGGGACAGGGTAATATAGTCGCTAACGAATACTTAAAGTAAACTCATGCTAAATTCAATCAAAAGGGGTTTTATTAATGACAAATTACACGGTGTTACCAGATACAGTAAACGCAGTCCAAAATACTTGACAGTGAACAAATTTGATTTACAACGCAAAAATACATAGCATACTGAAAGGGTATAATGGGGCGTTGATCCCCTCGCGGCCGAAACTGTGCCACATTGCTGGAAACAAGACAGAAACTAAGTGAACAGACTAAACGCGACGGACAGTAAAAATTAATAACCAAGCAAAAGGCTTACCAAAATAACGAAGAATAGTCACTGGTGCCGCGTCTGCCACAAGAAGATCTCCAGTACATAGCAGGGCGGCGAGCGGAAGTAGAGTGCATTGAGGCAACCAAGAACGCAGCGGCCGAGATGCCGGGGGAGGGGGGAAGGGAAGGCACGAAGACGGCCGATGCCTGCTGAATCTTGTAGAACGAACAACGGCGAGATAGGTGGGGGGGGGGGTAATGAATTCATTGGCAGGGCTCGAACGGCACACAAATCAAAGTCTTAAAATCTTCTTTACAGTAGCATTTCACTCCAGCATCATGTTATATCAACAGGTTCGTGCAAAAACGACTTATGGGTGAGCTAGTCCAGCTCAACTCTCCCAGCCAAAATATTGCAAAAGGGACTCTCAGACCTCAGGCCATGCCACTTGCCACATTCGGGGAACAAATCAGGAAAGTCCAACATCACGAAGACCTGGTGCAAGCTTTCGGGAAGAAAGCACTGTGATGAGCCTTGGCACTAGATCCATGTCCCCCACCAAAGTTCCTGATGAGTTAACACCAGCTCGTGCCTCAGGGAAGTAGGAAATGAATCAGGTCCAAGCACATGTAACAAAATCAAAGTAATTAGTATCAAAAGCCATACAAGCACAACACACCTGGAAACACTGCAAAAAAAAAGTAATACAAGATTAAAACGACACTGAGATATGACTTTAAGTGTTAGACTCAAAAAAATACATAAAATACACTTCAATACATGATATTATAAATTAGTAAAAATCACCATGTAATACAATAAATTTACCAGGATATTGGCACAACAATCTGTTTTACACTCTATAATTATCGCAAATTTCTCACATAGCATAAAACTACTATAAAATCATGTAAAGTATGATTTAATCATAATCAAATTTCACTTAGCGAAGAATGATTACAGGTATATGGTAGACACTATGAATATAATTATAAATTATGAAAATATTAATACATGTAAAAAAATTCTTCTTAAAATACATAACCAAGCCTATACTAAGGTGCACCTTAATAACATAATAAACGTAATACAAGTTAGATTACACCCTCCCGAGGGACACAAACAAATGCCACTAAACACATACGACCGGTCATAACTAAACAAACACGACACTTCCACAAACAAACACCACTTCTCGACACAAAACACAAAAACACTACACACACAAAACACACAAACAACACTCTTCCTCACTACCGAAACACCCAGAATACTTGATGCCCAGGATAACTACACAAGGAAAACGGAATTAGAGGGGCGGGCCCTGCCCCCCCCCCCCCACGCCGGTAACCTCTGCTGTGAGATGAAGCCAAAGGTCGGAGCAACGCCTCCTGCATCTCAATCACCCTGAAACACAACATCTTGCTAGGAATTAATTATCAGCGCTGTCCGCTGTGTGTTTCAAATGACTCACATGAGCTTTTCGAACAATACACCCAGTGTTCGGATCTGCCAGAAGCACGGTGTTAGGACCAAGTAGTTTAATGACATCAAAAGGGCCAACAAAACTGGTGAGGATGGAAGGCAGAAGGATTTACAGAAAACAGACTGACCGACCTGATAATCAGAAGGCACGCATCCAGCGTTGTACCACGCTTGAAGGCGCCCACGCTCGTCGTACAGACGGGCCAACACATCAGCGGCTAGGCCTTCTAGCGGCATCGGACATAGGAACCGCAGGTGACGGGACACCCCAAACACATTCAACTGGGGATGAAGGACGTCACACCCCAAAACAATGTGAGCCGGACTATGTCCGGTAACCCCAGATACTGCAGAATTGAACCCTAAATTAATTAGGTCCGGGTCCTGGTCCCAATACGTCTGCTCAGAGTGATAAAGGGCAGTCAGAGTATATTTCAAGTTCCGATTGAAATGCTGCATTCTATTTCCGCACGGGAAATACGGACTGGAGGTATACCGAGACATGCTCCACCTGAAACACATATCATGGAACTGGACTGACACAAAATAGGATGCATTGTCGGTGACAAGATTGACCGGAGGTCCAAACACTGACCACACCCGGTCAGACAACACCTTCGTAATCTCATGACTCTTAAAAGACCTTAAGGCAATAAAAATGACAAAACTGTAGAAAACATCCAGCAATATCAGAATGTAAAGGTTACCTTTATTAGATCGAACCAAAGGCCCAAACACATCACAATGCAGCACCTCCCAGCTGTAAGAAACCGCATCCACATTATACAGCCCAACTCTAGAATTTTGTGCAGGTTTAGCACACAGGCACAATTCACACTGCCGGATGTATTGGCGCACATCATTGTTCACAGTAGGCCAATAGAAACATCCACACAATTTCTTAAGGGTACTCTGGTTGCCCAAATGGCCTCCAAAAGGAGAGTCATGAAAATAAGAGAGTAATTCAACTCTACAACGCTCTGGAACCATCAATCCTTGGACACTCCCTCGGCATCCCACGTAATACAGAAACCCATCTTTGACAACGTACGGAGCTTGATCTCTACGTTGGATCACTGCAACCAGATCAGGACAGACCGGATCATTGGTCTGAGCTTCTTGAAGTCTCACGTAAAAACTCTGGCTGGTAGTAAAGGCGGCGCTTAAGATGCCAGTAGATATAGAACTAGAAGGCTCAACAACGTAGTTGTCGGGGTCATACATGCGTGACAATGCATCTGCAGCTGCATTATCGGACCCAGGTACATGCTGGATAACAAGCTGAATTGCATCAAGTGATAAGCCCATTGACCAAGTTTTCCAAAATCATTAGAATGTCCCAACAACCACGAAACTGCCCGGTTGTCTGTGCATAGATCGAATTCGACATCGCTCAAGAAGGAGTCGAATTTAGCCGTCCCCCAGATGCATGCCAAGGCCTCCTTTTCAAATGAACTCAATCGCAGTTCACCGTCAGACAACGTACGGCTAGCAAAACCTACCGGACAAAACATGCCATCACGCCATTGGCTGAGCCCTGTACCAAGCGCTACACTGGACTACATGAAGCACAAACCTAAGATCGAAACCAGCCATATACAGGGACGGGGCATTAGCCAAGGCTGTTTTCAGTTTGACAAAACTGACCTCGTCTTCTTCTCCCCACTCAAAGGCAACGTTCTTACGCTTCAAAGAATTTAACGGAGCAGCAATCACCGAGAAGTGGGGAATAAAGCGGGAATAATATCCCAACAGGCCCAAAAAATGTGAGACGCCGCGAACACTCTTCGGGCGCGGGAACGCAACTACAGGGCGGACTCGCTCAAGGTCAATAATTAGGCGTCCTTCGGTCACAATATAACCCAAGAAATTCACGGACGATGCAGCCCATGTGACCATTCCAGGGTTGACAGTAAGGTCGGCAAAGCACAACCGAGCCAATCCAGCACGTGGTCAAGGACACGAGACAAAGTCTGGGTCCCAAACTGGGCACCCATGGGAATGTGATTAAATTCAAAATATGCCCATGGAGTTCGAAAGGCGGTGTACTTCCGACAATCAGGGTGCAGAAGACACTGGTGGAAACTGGCATTATTAAGGTCAATCACGGAATACACACTAGACTTCCCCAGGTGCTGGAGGGCGGTGTCCACAGTATGAGCATTAATAGGGTCAAGAAAAATCTTATCATTGACCTTAGACATATCGGTAACCAACCGATATACGCTATCTTTCTTTTTCACCAAAAAGGCAGGACTAGCGTAATCCGAAGTCCAGGGTGAAGTTACCCCTTCATTAAGTAATTTGTCCACAATTTGGTGCATAACGGCCAACTTCGGCGGATTGTGAGAATAAAACGGTACCCTAACCGGCACATCATCAGTTACAGCCAATTTGTAGGGCATTACATCACACCTTCCAATGCACGTAGTAACAACATCTGAATATTCACGCAAGAAATCCTCCAAGATGCTATCTCGAGAGGGATTTGGAACAGCAACACACCCAAACGGGGCAAAAGTAGACGTCTTAAAATTACGCAAAGGACAGACAACCTCTGGGGCAAATTCGATCACCAGACGTTGAGCATGTACATCAACCACCACACGAGCGTGGTACAAGAAATCCACACCTAACACTATATCTGCAACCAAATTTTGAACAATCCAGAAACTGTATGTCCAAGAGATTCTATTGACATTGAAGTGCAACAAGATGGATTGGGTGCACTTAACAACATGGCCGTTAGCCATACACACCTCCAGAGTCCAGAGTCATTGATTCATCTATCCTGGTAAACAAACGTGAATCATGAGCCAACAGAAACTCCCACAACTGTTCCCACATGAAACAATGTGAAGCTCCGGTATCTATCAGAGCGGCACAAAAAATTCCATACAATGACACTGACACAAAACAGTCAACACACATCACATGAGAAGCCAAACGTTGCGTGTTCTTGATGCGCAAAGGGGCGGCGGACTTCAGTTTCCCTGACACTGAACTCGTATGTGCCTCTTTCTACCTCAGCGGAAACATGCCCTTAAGCCTAGTTCCACTTCCATGAGCATGCAATTCTGGTTGACGTGTTCGCGTGAACAACAATTAGCGCAATGCATCATCATGGCCTCAGGACCCGTCGAATTATTTACGGGTACTGAAGTTACCTGCCTCGCAATGCTGGCTTGACCACGCCCTATTTGACTCTGGCCGCATGTTGCCGAACACCACCCGACATTAAGCCTGACAGCGCGATGACTCTCAACGCACTGTAGATCCGACCGAAAGGTTTACAGGCCCAACCGGCCAAGGCACATTCTCTAACTCCCATCACAACACAATCCAAAAGGTAATGTCATTGCTCACAAAGGGACAGGGTAGTTAGTATAGTCGCTAATGAATACTTAAGTAAACTCATGCTAAATTCAATCAAAAGGGGTTTTATTAACGATAAATTACACTGTGTTACCAGATACAGTAAACAGCAGTCCAAAATACTTAACATTGAATAAATTGGATTTACAACGCTAAAATACATAGCATACTGAAAGGGTATAATGGGGCGTCGATCCCCTCGCGGCCGAAACGGCACCACTTTACCGGAAACAAGACAGAAACTAAGTGAACAGACTAAACACAAAAGAAAAGTATAAATTAATAACCAAGCAAAAGGCTTACCAAAATAACGAAGAATAGTCACTGGTGCCGCGTCGGCCACAAGAAGATCTCCAGTACATAGCAGGGCGGCGAGCGGAAGCAGAGAGCCTCGAGGCAACCAGGAACAGAGCGGCCTAGACGCCGGGAGGAGGGGAGAAAGGGAAGGGTAGGCAAGAAGACGGACGAGGCCGAAGCTTGTAGAACAAACGACGGCGAGATAGGTGGGGGGGGGAGGTAATGAGTTCATTGGCTGGGCTCGAACGGCACACAAATCGAAGTCTTAAAATCTTATTTGTAGTAGCATTTCGCTCTAGCATCATGTTATATCACCAGGTTCGTGCAAAAATTACTTATGGGTGAGCTAGCTCAGCTCAATAGTTTTCTCGGAACTACTGTTATTTGGGCAAAAGTATTATCTCCCAGTGCTTGTGCTCAATGCTTTGATTACTTGTGAATTGCCTAACTTAGGTGAGTAATCTATTTTTAATACATATTTTTCTTTTACTGGAAATGTCCCGTGAGACAATTGGCAACACTGGAGTTGTTCTTACACACAGCGCTATTCGCACTCACTCTCCATTTTTTTCTGTCTAGGCATGTAAGTACTACTGGAGTGACTTTACTGTTTACAACTATCTTTATATTGCCAACATGTTTGCACCTTAATGGGATGCCTAGCTCATTATAATACTGAGATGTACGTTTTATCCCTTAACACATTGCAAGCTGTCTGTACCTACCTGGCAGTGCTGCGTACCTCTGGAAACTATAAATTACACGCTAAGGTTTCCCAACATTGAATACCTATGCTCTCGGTCACCTGGCTTAGCTGAACTTTATATGCCAGTGGTGTAGTTTCTTCATAGGTGACTGCCAGTGGCGACTCCCTCCAGTGAATGCCAAGCTTGGGTCCTAAAATCTTGTTGTGTACCTTCTGCTCTTATAACCACAAGCATGTACAGTGCTGTACTCAGCGTCATCACTAATGTAGATACCATTATTTTTGTCACCTGTAATAACACCTTATTTTATTTCATTCCTTGTACCTGACTAGCTATTTTGCACATAGTATAAATTTCTTTATGTTTTAGGTAGAAGGTGTGTCCCTTACATATCTCCTGCTTTTCTTAATCTTTCTTTGATTGTAAATGGCTATGCTATTTTCACTACTTTAAATGTGCCCTTATACTTATAATTCAACCTTTTATGCCTTATTCTGTTTCGTATCTGAACCCAATCTCCTATTTAGAAATAAGATTCTTTTATTTTACTATCATGTAACCATTTCTGCCTAGCCTGACTATATAAGAGGTGAACCTTAGCATCCTCTATAAGACCCTCTATTACTTTCTCCCAGTTTTTATCTCATTCTATATATTTCCCTAAAGGATATGGGATTTTTGTGTCGTCTCAACACCATGTAGAAGTTTTAAGGGTGTGTATTTAGTGATTGTGTTGATGGAGCAATTATAGTTTAGTGCTATAAATAGAAGATATTCATCCCAGGCTTGCTTGTCTTCAGCTGTGCACATTGTTAATTGATGCCCTAAGTTTCTGTTCGTAACTTCTTTTAGCTTGTTCGTTTGTAGCCGATATGATATTGTTTGAAGCATCTTTATCTTCAGTTTGTGTAGTAGTAGCTGTACTACCTCTTACTATAAGCATTTGTGCCGGACATCTGAAACTTAGGACTATTTCCTTAGTAAATTCCTCTGTGGACACTTTTGTCTATCATAACCATGTTTTGGCTACGACGTAACGGGTGGCATACTCTGTTATTACAGGGATGTTTCTACTTCCTTTACTAGATGTTGCCTCGAAGCTCCATAGCTCGAATGGTCTACCCGGTGCCTCCGCCTATGATATAGTTTTACCTTCTCAGATCAGCTGTTGACACAACACTAGGCGCGTCCTCCAAGGCAGACTGATCTCACCCCTAACCATATTACTCTGCCTGTGACCAATGGGATAAATGAATTGGCTATGGTATGGTCAACAATATTTGATTCTATTTGCTCATCATACAGTCTTGACACCAATATGAATTACTGTATAGGTGGAAGTCTAAGATGAATCTATACTTACTACTCACAACAATACACCACTAAACTGTATGAAGTACCTACACAATAAACAAGACCTTTCAGGAACCTACAAATTACCTTTATTACAATATAATCGGGACTTCAAGAATTTCACTATGACTTACCATGGTACAACTTTGACTGATAAAGTCCTTAGTGGTACCTGGCGACACACTCACCCTGAGCACTGACGGCTGCCCCCACAAAGACTAAGGATGAGGAAGTAGAGCAGGTTGCACCCAGGGATGCTGTATTCTCCCACTCTGCGCCTTCTGTAGATGTGTTGTTGCCTGTGAACCACACTCGGTTTGCTCCGGGTCTCGGTTTTATACTAGCTGCTGCCGTGGAGGCAGCGAGGAGGGTCACTTGTTCCTTGTTTACTTAGAGACACACACTTTCACGACCTTTAACTTTGTCTCATGTCAATGTACATAATATATACCCACTGTACACATGTTTAAAACAAATGAAAATTGTACCTATGATGTACGTTACACATTCAACAGCCATGCTTGTTTACATAGTTATTTGTTAAGAATGGGCAAATGTCATATGCTGGTGACGGTTGTTGGTGATTTTTTTTTTTATTTTCGGATAAACTAAAAAGAAGTCATTTGTCAGGTTGCTGGATCGAATCATTATTCCTGGTGTTACTAGACATGTGCCGTAGCCCACTGGGCTATCAATGAAATGTCTGACATTGAACATCAGGAAACCATTCTTATTGACAATAAAACCTACTGAGTTTGGGGTTGAAAAAAAATTCGTAATTTTATAAAACTAAAAGCATATGGTTTGAAGGACCGATTTTTATATGTGAGTCATGTAATTAAATTGGCATACTGGCTTTCCAACATTATTCAATGGGGACTGTCACACTTTGAGTAATGAAGACAAGGTACGTAATAAGTTTTATGTAAATGATATATGAATGTTAAAAACTGATATTTGTATCTGGCATGTGATACATAATATCTGAAAATTTGTTTATATTAACTGACAAGAACTGAGTTAAACAGGATAACAGACTGTTCGTGTGGGAGTCATGCTGGACAATGTCACCAACACCCGACACTGCTCCATATTCACATAATTCACCCTCCGTGTCTCTCTCTCTCTCAAGACTATAGTTAAGAAACTCTGAAATAATTTTATTCACATTCTTTGAACTGTTTTTTTTATCACTCTAAAAATAAATAAAGTGTGACAGAGAAGTATTGTATACTGATAATATTGCATAATCTGTCAATAGTAAATGGCCGGGACTAAACCTATACACCGGGAGTTCACTGTGTAACGTTTCCGTCACGTACAATTACCTGAGACCCACTTGGGCCGACAAAATTGTAGCACACCAGTCCACCTAGACTAGTGCACTAGCTCGACGATCACCCAGCCAAAAAGGCAGGGATGAAAACTGGAACATTTCTCTTCATCTGCAGTCAAGTACTCCGGAATTTACTGGCAGTACATTGGTAGGTTACGTCGCCTTGTAGATCAAATTTAGAATAGTTTTTTATAAATTAGCAAATTTAGAGAAGTTAGTCACGAAATTATATACTCCACTATGATCCGAGACTGTTGGTTTATTAGATTTTTTGTTTACATCGGCACAAAATACACTGTCTTAACACGGATCCGATTCACAGAAAACGCCAAGCAGAATTGCAGCGAGACTATATGAGATAATCAAGCGAAACTAAGTCAGAAAATTAATCACACGGTGAAATAAACACCCGCTGCGAAGAAGAATGAGTAGCCATCCTGGCTCTCTGCACCTAGCAGCCTACATGCACGGGTGGAAACAAATTTTGTAGAGTTAAAGCTTGTCGGAAAGAAAGGTTAAGGTAAGGAGACCGCGGTGCTACCAATGCATGTTAAATTCAAACTCCCAAACTTCACTTCATAAAGTATTCTTTGGCCGCAGCCCCTGCGCACGTCCGCTCAGGATTGCGTCATGACTTATTCTAAAACATAGTGGAGGCAAAACACTCCAGAACCAAAGGCGAAGGGGCGCCACATGCTGTGCTCTCATTGGCTGGTTCTCGGTGGCGTGACCTTCGTCATTCGCTCCAGTATCTAGATCTCTCTAGGGCACAATTATAAACTACGCATTAAAACAACAAACGGCGCCAAAACTCCCGCGGAAAAAAACTAAAACGTAAAAAAAAAAAGCTATTGCCTCCTACCAGGGCCACCTGGCCATAACGACAAACATTATGCCCTATCTAGAACATACGAGAAACGAAGAACTGCGTTTCTACTCTCCCCTTCTGGAACCGAGACCACAGAAATCAAAGTTACAATTCTAAATATTATATTATAAATTTAAGATTACATAAAATACAGATTCTCCCGTAAAATAAAAACCCCTTGTCTTGCAAGCAATGCTACAACTGTTAGATACATAATAGAGCTATGACTATTCGTTCTACTAGAAAGAACAACTCAATATACAGACATATCTTTACAAAATGTTTTTTCATATACTGATTATTTAACATTACAGAAATTAATGTTTGTAATTGAATAATATATGAAATAATAAAATTATCAACGATGTCTGTGTATTAACCAGGAATGAAATACTATATTACTGGATATTTACTTTGAAAATATCAGTAGTGACTAATTACAACAAAGCGAAAGACCTGATCCGTCCATGTGTTAATCAAGACAGGGCGTTTCATCTTAAGCTTTGAAATCTTGTTCAGCAGTTTAAATTTATTCCACTACAAAAAATTAGCTGCTTCCGGACTCCAATTTAACTCTTTAGGGTTCTGTGGGCTTTATTTTAAAAAAAACACTATTGTCCCATTCCTTGGAGGTAGTGTTTCTGATTCAAATTCTTTCTCTTTGATGTCAAAATTTATTTCTGCAATGGAGTTTTGTAGGAACACCCTGGGATGATGGAATAATTTGGGAGATTACTATACCAAAGCTTCTGTTGGAGAGTGCCAGTGTTCTGTCGCCATCATTATCCATTCCTCCATGGTGACCTTCCTCGTAGCCCAAGCTGCTATCAATAACCCTTGTATCAGATCAGGTTCGCTGACCAGTCACATAACAAACCAAATAATTCACTCAATGTACTGAAAATAAAAAACTGACACCATTGAAATGTGAATAATAAATTTAAAACATAGTACATGGCAAAAAGAAATAAACAAAATATCTCTAGCCTGGGCTCGGGATGTATATGGTCATAGATAAACAAAAGCATTTATAAGTACTAGGCCTTCAAAACATTTAATTCTTTCGAAGTCTCTGAATCCTGTAACGAAGAAAATTTAGTATGTTACAGAACATCCCGGCCAGATGGAAAAAACAATTTTAAATATGTTTAAAACAATTTAAACATTGAAATATTTCTAACATTAGAGATTCAAAGGGTGCAATTTAAAAAAACTTCAATAACATAAACATGAATACCCTCAAATTGAACATTCAAATATAAAAAAATAAGTCAACAACATGTACACTTAAAACACAACCACTTCTGTTTATCAACCATGACCTGTGCTCATGCAACAAGGTATTTGCTGTCATTCCTTTTGAGAAGCTGATGCAACCACGCCACACTTAACAGTACGGCATATCCGTGGTTCGCGCGCATCACGAGCCGTAGCACAACAAAGTCAAAGCCCTCCTTCGACTACCAGTAGGGACAGTCATTCTCTTCATACTCCGACCATCGCCGTTCCGCTTCTCCTTGCTGAAAAACCTTCCTGTGTCACAACATGTTCATAGTCCTCCATGGCCAGAGAATATCAAATGTCACACTCCCCACAACTTTAAACTATTTTTAACTAATAGTTATCTGTGGTAAAAGCTATAGTTCAAAGTTTATATATTTATTTCACCCCAGTCAAACACATCATCTCACACATGTCCACCTCACCATCGACTTGATTACGCTGCACATTACCATCCCTGCCGTGGTAGTATGACAGACCAGTCGCTGCTCTGCCACATTAGTCACGACTTTAACTATGGTTTTAGGGGAAATAAGGTAAAATTTTAAACGAAATCTGCAACATGCAGAAAAATATGTTCTACTCTGTAATGTTGATGACAGGAAAGGAGTAAGGAAATGTAAGTAATTTGAACTTCCATTTAACCTATCATATCTGTCAGTAGCCTCTAACAACTGATAATTATATGAGTCTAACTGATTTTAATAGAACACAGATGGTTGCAGCCACCTCTAAGGAAAAGCGAATGGTTGTGCCCACTCAGGCATGAACGACTAGACAGACGCACGCCCTGTCCAGCCTAAACGAGCAAAGTAGAGCAAGGGCTGTGAGTCCATGGCCAACAAGTATTCACAACGCATACAGACAACACAGGGTGAAAGGTGGGTCTACTCTACAAAGGCACACAACACATGAATTAACTACGTCAAATGTATTACCAATCTCAATTTACAGAACCGTACAAACTTGCCCAAAAATACATTATAAATACAAACTTGCCCAAAAATACATTATAAAATGCAATTTAATGTTATAAGTCACAGGGACCTGCAGCAAGAATATATTAATACAATTAGAAGAATAAAAAAATTACCAAAATAACCTAACTCTGACCCACTCGCCACATTGACGCTCAGCCGGCACGTAATAAATTAAAAAGGATGAAACCAATGCAAACAAGGAAATCTAAAGAAAACGGAACTAATAACAAGCAGAATCAAACTAGAGTACACACACAATTTACCGAACCGAAGAAAACAATGGGTTGCATGACCCTATTCAAAAGAAGTTAAGCTTACCAGACAAACAAAGCCAATGGAGCGTCGAGGTAACGAATGGCAAGCAACTTTGCTCGGCAGGCGCAAGACTCAGAGTCCCGGAGCATACGACGGCATGAGACCAGGTACAGGAGGGAAAGTAGGGGGGAAGAGTGACTATAAGAGGGAGGTGACGAAGATAAGCGACGGAACCCGAACATACATGAAGACCAGAATGTCTAGATGTTGACGTATGCCCTGGCAAAACCTTTGCATTCAGTGCCTAAAATTATGTCTGTGCAGCGTGTAAATTCGGCAACTGCATTGCAGATGCCAAAAGACATTACTTGAAAACAGTTCTGCCCATTGTTGAAGAGGAACGCAGCGTACTTTTGACTGCCCTCCGAAAGTTTAATGTGCCAATATCCGGCTGTGAGATCCGGGGTACTCATTAGTTTCACTTCTGTGTAAATGTAAGCATATTGCCCACTCTCACTGGACCTTCTCTGTCAAGTAGTGAGACCTTGTTCAAATGCCTCGCGTCGAGACACATTATCACAGTTCCGTCTTTCTTTCTTACACAAACCATCGGATAACGAATGGGCTGGGCTCCCTCTTCACAATGTTCCACTTCAGCATTTGTTGTAACATGATTTCTGCCTCCGATATGTATTTCTTTGGAATTGGATATGATTTTTTGTGAAGTGGTTCACCTTCCTTCAACCTTATATGAGTGGTATGTATACAGAGAAATACTCACAATGTTTTCATAATGATTCAGTCAGAGCATGTGGTTGCATAGCTGTCAGGCAGTAAATTTTATTTACAGCTATCACTATGTCCTCATGTGAAACTAACCAATCGGTTTGCTTGTTAAATTTCAAATTAAAGATTGGAATTTCCTTCTGAATCAAGCCCACAAATTATCAGAAAAACGCCCATTTTCAGGATGTGTAGTACATGTAGTCTTTGGCGAAAAAACAAGCCACCTGCCAAAATGTAAAACAATATTGAGTTTTGTGAGAAAATCAGCTCCCAAAATGACTGGCTTAGTTAACACTTTTACAACTAATACGGCTACCTCCTTGTTGCTGCCCAGACCTTGTACATGTAACACAGTCTAACATGTGATTACTGGGCTTGACTTTGATGTTGCACTAATTACCTTAACTCGCGGTACAGGCATTATTGGTAGATTTAGTTAAGATATTTACAGCTTCTTTGGAAATACAAGAAAAATCTGCTTTACTGTCCAGTAAATTTGCTAGCACTTGTCCGTAAATATCCAAGTTTAACTCAGGGCAAAGAACTACATATTTCGCTTCCTCCATTTTTTCGAAATCTTGCATAAGAAACTATTGCTTGTCTTCGCTGCAGAGAAATTTATTTAGATCCAACAAGTCGTTACCATTCCTCTTTCGATGCCACTCATTCCCTCTAAGCAAATAATATGACGTCATACCAGTACATGTCTCCTGAGATGCCATACCGTTCGAGACCAACAATTGGAGACCTTCATCGCCAGCCCTAATTAGTTTAACAGCTTCTTTCTCGGCGATTAGTAATGAGACCTTCTCCTGTGATCCGCACCGACCTTGAACTCGGGTGCTGACGGATTCAGAGGTTTGTGTCTCTGAAAGTACCCCTCGGATTTGTTGTTCATTGGTGATGGAGTTTCGCCGTTTACCATCTCGCGACTACCCGACCTAGATCTGGGAAAATTTCGTCGTGGTGAGCGGCTTCATCTGCCTTGCCGACGATAATACCAGTCTTTCTTATTCTTCCAGGCATTTGTCTTACTCCCCAGGTCTTGACGATCTTTGTGATTCGACTCATCATCGGACTTACTATTTCGGGTCGTGTTTTAGTCATGGACTGTTGATCTCTTTGTTTTCCCTACGACGAAATTTGTCATCATCTGGTGGTCCGCTATTTCTAACAGCTCGTACTTGTGACTAACCCAGTTTTGGGGATGGATTTGCTTTTCTAATTTGCATAGCATTATAATTTGCTCCCTAAGCTCAGTCAGCATCAAATTGTACTTCTTTACCAAGGCTACCTAGTAGGACACATGTGTCTGTGTCGTCAACATGGAAATTAATTCATTTTCTGTCATTTCTGGTGTAAAGTGACAACTGTGTTTGTAAATAGAACTTATATGTTCGTCTACACGTTTAGGACTCTTAGGGTCATACCTTTCGGCTTGCAGCAGCTTACGTACTAGACTCTGCGCTCCGGGTCCCCAGAATTGCTTGGTAAATTTTTCACGAACGTCTGAGTATGTATCCCATCAATAATTAACGGGGCCTTTGAGTGAAAAACTAAGATATTTAATGTGCTCTTGTTCAGTCAAGTTGAACGTGTCAGACTACTCCTTCAACTTCCTAAGAAAAGTCATCAGGTTTTCATGTTCACTGTTAGAGTACTTAGGAATAGATCGGCTAAGTTTTTTATGTTGGGTAGTGAAGTAATGCAGCAGCATTTGCGATTTGCGATAATTCACTCAACCCATGGATGTTCCTCAGCTGACCAGTTTTTCCCATCTCAGAATTCACTGTCTCAACTACATGTCTGGTGACAGACCTCGTTGGTGTTAAAGTGGGAGTATCATCGACGTTCTGCAATGTCATTGTTTGTTTAGGGTTTGCTAGTAATTCTACTTGACTTGTATTTAAGGTATGTGAAGATACTCGCATTTGTTCGAGCCGCTCTGATAGTTCGTCTTCAATTTTCACAGACCAGTCTTCGAACTCCTCCAAACACACCTGATGTAATTCATTCATAGCCTGTCATGACTCGGTCCTCTGAGTGTTTAACTGTGTCAGGACTTTGTTGAATTGTCAATCGACAGTTTCGAATTTCGCACTTGCCTCACGCATAGTATTTTGCACTAAAATGGTGCAGTTTTGAGATTCCGATTCTACCCTTTACAATATGTAGTTAATATCCTGCTTCCACTCATGCAGTACCTCAGATAGTTTGGATTTTATATCCATCTGCAAGCTACATTGTATCTCAGCCTTAAGATCTGCTTGACTATTCTTTATGTCCAGCTGACAGATCTGTAAATTAGCTTGCAACTGGAGAGTCTGCATGCTAGTTTGTTCAAGCGTATCATTTCCTGCATTAGTTGAACCTTCCGTCTAGGCAGCGTCACTTTCGACGGTAGAACACTGAAAGGGTCGACTCCTAAATGGCGTATTATCCCTAAGATGATACTTTATGGGATGATGTCACATTTGCCTATTCTCTCAGTAATGACATCCTTATAATCCTGTATGATTGTTTGCACATCCTGCTCTCTATTAACTCCTTCCTCAGTAATAACTTGTATTTTTTAAACATACTTACGCTCCATTTTTGTCTGAACCTGGGAGATAAAACCGAATGACAACGAACAAGCCTTCTTTGAAATTTATTTTGGCCTGCACTAAGCTCAGAAAATCCAAGCCTAAAATCACCTCTACACACACTCCTTTTACCACTGCAAAACAAAAGTTCCAGGATAATCCTGCTATCTTTCAATACAACTTTACCAAGCCCTCACCGGTCAATGCGGACCCATCTGCCGTAGTAAAATTAGACACAGTGCCGATTTTCAACTTATTCCTTAAGGCTAGATCTAACTGTACGAGTCGCTCCCACAAAGCCCAATTTATTAGGCTTTTAGTAGCCCCGGAATCTACTAATGCCAATTCTTGCAAATATTTTCCCCCGTTTCCCCATTGCACCATTAACATGTTCCCTTGCCGGACATCAGTACCTTTGCACGACTTTACACATACACGGGCTACAAGGTCGTGCTGTCCTCTTGCCCGTTTCCTGGACACTGTCCCTTCAAATGTCCTGGTTTATTACACTTAAAGCATCGATGTTCCTGCGTTGTGAGCTTAGCTTTCTTACATTCCGCCACCTAGTGGCCCCTGCCCCCACAATTGGCACACCTTCCCAGTCTCCTCCAACTGTCTCTTTCTCCCGACGCCTTTATCGGCCTTTGCCTATCCTCACTCTCCTGCACTCTGACAGACTTTCTGTGGGCCCTATTATAGCCTTTATTATCTGCCGCACACTTATTATCCAAGGAAAATTCCTTGAAATATTCCTGCTGCGTATCTCTGTGACCCTAAACATCGACAGTCTTTTTCTGTAATTCCATCAGCGTCGTAGGCTACTTGCACAGATTACATTCGGCCCTCGTCATAGGGGAAATGTTTTCCATTATCAAGGCAATTAGATCCTTCTCCTCCCTCATCTCTCCTAAGGCTCTACTGTAATTTGCTATAGATTCCACATATGCTATAAATGTCTCGTCGGGTCTCTGAAAACCTTCAACATGGCGTTTTATGCACCTGAATCAAACCCCCGCTGGGCACAATTGATCCAATAAGCCTTGTCGAAAATACTCTACACTGCAGGTGTCGTCATTTGACAATGCCTCTGCCAACACCTGGGCTAATGGTCCCATACATTTTACTGCTACACAAGTCAATAAACTTTTCTCAGAAAATTGATTTGGATCTGCTATCCTTACCAATTTAATTAAAAAATCCAAGACGGGTTCTACTTCCCAGCATTCCATGTAAGGTAACGTCTTAACTAAGTCTCTTGTCTGTCTTATCATTTACTTTTACTACATCCTTATCCACCCGCAACACATTCTTCTGCCTCTTTTCCTCCTCTTTAAACCATGTGATAGCCTTTTGGCGCAACTCTACGGCAGTTACGTCCTCCTCTACCAAAAACCACGTTCGGTTAAATAGATAACCAAATCTGCCTGCCCGAGACGATACAAAAAATTTGATGATGCAGACATGCTTGGCTACGTAGATGTGCACCGACTCTTGAACACCGTACCCAAGCAACTGAATTCCAAACGCTAAATAGCACTAACGTTTCTTTACTCCAGAATGTGCCCCAAACTTCCCACTTGCCCCGGAAAGGAGCAGAGTAGCGCAGTGAATTGTGCCTTTTGTAACAACAATTCCCCAAAAGCTGACGGCCGATAATATTCAAATATGAATAATAAACTTAAAACATAGCACATTGCGAAAAGAAATGAACAAAATATCTCTAGCCTGATCTCGGGGTGAACATGGCCATAGATAAATGAAAGCATATGTAAGTACTAGGCCTTCAAAACATTTAATTCTTTAAAGTCTCTGAATCCTGTAACTGAGCAATTTGGTATGTTACAGAATGTGTGCACGTGTGTGTGTTGCATACATGGGTGCATGCATTCGTGTATACATGCATTTGTGGGTGTGTGTATATGCATGTGTAAAGGGGTTTGTGCAAGGGTGCATGGATGGGTGTGTGGGAAGTAAATTTTACACAGGACACTTTCTACCCAAGTGAATATTATGAATGATGTAAGCACTTGAAGTGAAAAGACTTTGGTCAGCACTTAATGTCTAGGTCAGTAATGCTGGTGAAGGGTAACATAATGTATGGAGAAGTGCTGGAATGAAAGGGCAGGGGAAACAGGAGATCCCAGAGAAAATCCACTGACCAAGAGCCTCATCTGGCACGATTCCCACATGTGAAAATCCAGGGACAAACCCTGCTGGGAATCTGGATCGCCTTCGGTAGGGGGCAGAGTGATCTAACCCCTCGACTACAGCAGCCCCATAAGCACTTGAAAATGAAGCTTAAAAATAGTATTGTGGCACATTCTTACTAAGGCTTAAATATAACTTATGATTCTATACTTTTGCCGTTGGTTTTGCAAAACATACTTTCAGTTTAACTAACTAGTAACTACATGTGGGGAAACTAAATTTGTTAATTTCTGGTAGTTGTCAGCTTAAATGTAACGTGTGGTTTATTTTAAAATACTTTCTTTTTGTCCTACATGATAAAAATTGTCAGCACAGGTTCATTTCAATTTCCTTAGATAACAATGATAATTTTTTCCAAATTAAAATTACATAATTTTTGTGGTATTTACTTTTTAGGGTTTGGAAGCAGTGAAGTACAAGAACACTTTTGATTGTGCATTGAAGATCTGGAAGCATGAAGGACCTTTAGCGTAAGTTTATTAATTATTAAGGTTTTTGATACACTTGCTTTTATGACTGACAATCATTTAACTTAAAATCAAAGCATTTCAGGCAATACACAGACAATTTTTTCTTTTGTTCAAGTGCATAGTTTCTTTATTTTATTTTGGATAGTTGGCCATTTCATGGTCACATCTGTTACTGTGTATGTAATACATTCTCTGATATTTGTTCTTGGCAGGTTTATTAAAGAGCTATATATTATAAATAAAAACTAAATTTTTAAGTCCTGAATTTTAAGGTTACTGAAACTGTGATTCACCATGCTATAAGGGACAAATAAAAATTTGGAACACAAATTTTTCCTAGCTGTACAAAGCAGTTTCCAAATAACCTGTCCTAAAGCTCATTATACTTACTTTTTGGGCAGTTATATATGTATCAATTATGAGAATTTAGTTGAAAAGTTTATTTTAATAATACTTCTTGTAAGAAAGAGGCAAAAAAACATCAGGATTACAGTGCTGTTTTCTCGCTGAACCACGAGAGCGCAGCACCATCTTGTCTCACTAGAATTGCTGAGCTTTCCAATATTTTCTTTCAAGGTACTTGACCATACTGTATGCAGGTGAACTGCTGTGGTTTGCACATATTGTAGTACTGTGTACATCTGTATATTGTTGATGTTGTTTGGCAAACAATTTGCATGTTTTATAATTGAAGTAAAACTTAATTTTTTTTGTTGTGAATAGGCCTACGAGTGCTAATACTAAAATGTTGTGTAAAGTCAATGCATACAACACAACATGAATTGGATTTTGTCACATAATCAGATTGTATTTATGATAGTTTTTTGTGGTTTTTATTGGCTGTGACATTTATAATAAGACTGGCAAATGAAAGTGGAAATGAGCAGAATGAATCTATGAGCAAAAAGATGTGGCCAAACGTGCAAAGTTCAGTAAAGGTAGAAACTGCAGTTTCGGCATAAAGTAATTAAGAAAATTTTAATAGGTGCATTTGTTTTATCTATTTTACTATGGGTTTTAACAGAGATTTAGAATCCAGTGTTATTTACTCTTTCGATAGTTTTTTGTATTTTTGTTTCATATAAATGTATTTTCTCTCTTGTTTTTGTTAAAATATGTACTGATGATTAAGTCCATATTTGAATGCATTATACTGAACTACGCTATCATTAACTGTTTAGGTGTATTTTTTCAAAGTATTTTACTTCAGTACTTTGAGAGCAATTGTAGTTGAAGATGTCCTACCATTTAAATAATAGCTTTTATTTGTGGTTTATAATTAGCAATTGTAACAAAGTCCAATGTAACTGGGCTGCTAGGTATTCATTTTTGTCTCTATCGTCACTATTTTGTACATTAGAAAATGCATTTTATTAGTTCCGCAGTACACAGAAATGTGTAGGCATTTGCTAAAGGTCTTGGTATTTAGGTAACATGTTTGATAATATCGTGAAAACTTTTGTAAACGGTATAAATGTGCTGTCAACATTTCTTTCTATTCAAACGGTTGTGTTATTGTTGGTTTCACTATTGAGATTTTTGCTAGTGCCAGTAGGTCGCCATGCTTGTCATCGAAATATCGATTGACAACACAAGAAAGTGCGTAGTTGCACAAAGGCGGTTTGTTTTGGCAACTATGCTGTTGTTTTAATGTGTCTCATAAAAGTATATGGTTACATAAATAAAACAATGTTTCAAAGGTTTAGCCTAAAAGTTTTCTTTAGTTATTATGATGTGCCGTTGTGCATGGAATATGTATTGGATATTTTACCACACTGTGTTACTATTAGTGATATTATAACCTTGATTTGACAGTGTGAAGAAAAGAGACTGTGCACGGCAAAGAGAGTAGTGACATTTTCTCTGCCTTATTTTGTGAATTATAACACTTTATCCCCATTACGAAAGATCTTTTAGCCATGGTGAGTACTGCATATAGCCACTACAAAACCTTTCTTGAGGACCAAAACAAACTGAAAGAAGAAAGGAAGGGGATAAAAAGATTAAAAAATTAGAAGCAAGCCTGAAATAAATCAAAGCAGCTTTAAATAAAACTGTAGCTGATGAAGAGAAATTGAAAGTACTAAAAAAGGATGAGGAAGAAAAAAGAAAAAGTGCAGACAAACTCTTTGAAGAAGCCAACAAAGACTTAGAAGCAGTTGACTACAAGAATTTTACTGAAGTTAGACTTTCACAATCGGTGCTGCAGAGAGTGAACAATGTGATGAAAGATGTTCTAAGTGTATCTAAATAAATCCAAACCATACAGAAAATATTGACAAGTATAAGTCACAATATTTAAATCAGACATATTTTCTTCAAAACATCCAAAAAAGTAGACTAACATCAATATTATTTTGTATAATTCTTACGGTTGTTAATAACTTCAAGTTAATTTTTAACTATCACAACTCAGGCTAGGCCTACTGTTACGCCTCCCATGATGACAACAAACTATAGGGATTATAATTTTTTATTTTTTATTTATGTCAAGTGTACAATGACAAAGGACGATGAACAAAAGAGAAAAAGGACAGACGGACTCTTCAGATTAAAAAAAAAATTAAGTAGTTTGTGATGTAGAAGAAAATTCATTGCAAAGGAATTGTCACTGGTAAGATAAAATATTAATTTTATAGAGTAACATATATATTGCAGTAGTTTGAGAGGGAATTCTGAGTATTGTGTAATGATAGCTGGCTTACTTAAATCTTTAAAAATTTGCTTTGCTTAGTAGCTACTAATAAAATTTCACAGCCATCATTTTTGTCACGTTTTGCCACTCTTTTTGTCACTTTTTACTCTTTTTTGTGAGTGTAATTTTTGTTACAGTTCCGAAACATTAGTGCACAAATTTGAATTCTGCACACCCTGAGACACAAGTGGCTTAGAAAATGAGTTATTGTAGCTGAGTGAGAACAGGGATAATGTGAGTTGCAGGTATCTTGGTACAAACGTGGGTCAAGAGTTTCAAACACAGCTTAATTTCACAATTGATATTTGAAGTACAGACCTCCAACCTCAATGTGAGTGTTACAGTACTGAAGCGTGTTGTATTGCACTAACGAGAAAACATGTGATTTATTTCTGTGGGTCGAATTTAGTCTGACGTTACAAAGGCCCTTACATGGTCGCTCTCAAAGTACTCAGTTATTACAGATAGCATTTCATAACACTCACAAATTTCACAAGTCTTGTAGATAAATGTACATATACCGTCGAATCTCGACAATAGCTATGGAAGGCGTGCTGACACAGCACAACCCCCACCCAAAGGTCGAGATCAGAGTTTTTATCAACTCCCACGGACACAAGCCACATAGGTACAAAGTCCGAGGTGTGCTCCGGGAGACCAAGGCGAAGAGTACCACCGTCAAGTGTAGCCAGGGCCATCAGGATCCAAAATGCCACAGCCTCCCGCCACCGGGGTAAAGATTCACAAGATGAGTCACCACTTAGGGATAAGGAAGAGAATGGACAACTTTTGGCTGCCGGCACTCCAGGAAATGTCACGGAAACAGAGAGACAATATTGTCACCCGGAAATAACAAACTAGCCCTGGAAAGGAAAAACCTTAAGATCCCTACAACGAGACACATTGTAAACAAACAAAGCGTGACATGTGTAACAGCAGTAGTACTAACCATTCACAGGATTTGACAGTTGTGAATAAAAAAACAATTAGAAAAAATTTGTAATGTGAAGAATCATTCAGATTAATATTATTAACACCAGCATCCACAGTGATGCCTCACTCACAATAAAACTGGTATAAATACAAAATGCTGCCTGGGAATTACATATGTATGGAACCCACATCAATTTATTAGCACCATATGATGAAAACCCATATGCTAATTATATCTCACAAATATGTAATAAACACCATCACTCACAACAAAACATAACTCGAGAGCTTTCGAACAATAATCACATCAGGTACAATGGCATGCCAATAAAAAAAAAACCTGTTGCCACGAATTAAAACACCAAACACATAAAAATCCCAACACACGCACAGAATACACAAACAAATTTGCAGCGGTGGACAACATTCTAAACACAGAACCGGAAGAACCCAGCCAGTAATCCAGGCCTTGACGACACAGTAGAGATTAATGTGCTCTTATCGGCCTGTAATAACAACAATCATCTTTGTTCAGAGGGTCAGGAGCGTGAGTTAAGGTAGAGATGTGACCAGATTTACAGGAGGACCAAACACTGACCACACCCGTTCCGTCAAATGTTGCTCACTAAAAGAACTTTAAATATTACGAATTGCATTTAGAATAACAAATTTACTAAAGACATCCAGGACAATCAAAACATACAAATTACCCTTCGTAGAACGAACTACATGCCCAAACACGTCTCAGTGAAGAGTTTCTCAACAGAAAGAGACCTGGTCCACAGAATACAAGCCAACATCGGAATTACGTGCGGATTTTGCCCTAAGGCAAAGATCACATAGCAGCACAAATTCCTTAACGTCCTTGGCCATCTGTGGTTAACAGAAACAACCGCCAACTTTCCTGAATGCACAATCTTGTCCCAAGTGGTCACCTAACGTAGAAGCATGAAAGCAATCAAGCAACTCAGGGTGGCAAGAACGGGACAACAACAGACGATGAGAAGACCGACGCCAACCTAAACTATACAGCAACCCATTGATCACTTGGTAGGGAACGTCAGTTCCATGTTCAACACAGCCCACAAGATCCAGACATTCCTGTTCCTCTTCCTAGGTCTGTAGCAGCCGAACATAGAACAAATAATGGGTCGTGAAGGCAGCACACTGCACCGACAGTTACTCTGGGACGCAATCATAATCCTCGGTGCAATACACTTGTGACAACTCGTCTGCCACCACGTTGCTTGCACCGGAGATATGCGTAATCACAAAACAAAACTTCATCACCTTGAACGCCCATCGCCCAAGTTTCCCAAAACAGTTAGAGTGACTCAATAATCATGACAAAGCCTGATTGTTGGTACATAGGTCAAACTTTGCTGAACTAAGGAACATCTCGAATTTGCACGTCTCTCACACACATGCCAGAGCCTCCTTCTCAGAGGCACTATGTTTCCGTTCGGAGTCGGACAATGTCCAACTGGCAAAGGGTACTGGTGACACCTTGCAGTCTCGCCATTGAACGAGCTTCGCTTATGGCAACACTGGAAGCATTGACGTGTAGTAAAAAACGCCGATCAAAATCGGCCAAATGTAAAGTCAGGGTCGCGGCCAAACCTGTTTTAAGGGTGTTTAAGCTCCGCTCCTGTTCATCAGCCAAAACGCGATTCAGAGGCTCTGCTAGTTCGGCAAAAGGAGGGACAAGCCGGGCATAATAGCCCAACATGCCAGTAAACCTAGACACACCCTTAATGTTCTTAGGGCACTGGAAATTCACAACGGGGCAAATTGTGCTAGGATTCATCATCAACTGCCTATTTGACACAACGTACCCCAGAAACTTAACCGAAGAGGTGGCCCACGTAACTTTAGAGTGATTGACAGTAAGACTGGCCATTCTCAAATGCCTCAAAACATTACGCAAATGACCAAGATGATCACTGAACCAATCACTATACACAATAAATTCATCAATGTAATTGTTCACATATTAAAATTTAACATTGGGCAACACATGGTGGAGCACACAAGACAGGGCCTGAGTCCCAAAGCATGTCCCCATAGGAATGCGAATAAATTCAAACTGTGACCACTGGGTACGGAAAGCAGTGTACTTCCGGCAATTGTGGTGCAACAAACACTGGTGAAAACTATAATTCACATTAATTATAGAAAATACCTTAGCCTTGCCTAGGTGTTTAAGTGCAGAATAAACCATAGGGGCCGGAAATGGGTCCAAATGGATCTTGCGATTCACCTCAGTCATATCAGTGACCAAACTAGGCCCTCCACCACCTTTCTTAACCAAGAAGGCTGGCAGGCATAATCCGACGTAGACTGGGATATCACGCCCTTGCGGAACAACTTGTCAGCGATACCACACAAAACATCTAGTTTGGGGGGATTATAGGAATAAAACAGCACACGCACCAGAACATCATCGGTAACAGCGAACCGATAAGGCAGAACATCACAACAACCGATGCGCTGAGTAATCACATCACTGAACTTATCTAGCAAAGACTGCACCACCTAAACATCAGAAGAAGCCACAGCAGCCACCCGGTGTTTAGGAGCGGATGCACAACTGACACTAGATATTAAGAGACATACTTGGGAGAAAACTTAAATATTAGCCGACGAGCATTCAAGTCCAACACAGCACGAACGTGGCTCAAAAAATCCAAACCTAAAACCACATCAGCTACCAGATCTTCGTAAATCCAAAATCGAAATGACCACAAAAATATTTACGTGCAACAGCACAGATTGAGAACAATGCACTATGCCGCCATTGGCCATGCACGCCAGCATCGATGACACTTGAGAAATCAGGGAGGATAGAAAATATTGGCGCAAACCAGATAAGACAAAAAACTACCACGCACAAAGGAATGTGATGCGCCAGTGTCCACTAACGCAGCGCGCTTCTCGCCAAGACACGACAAGCCCACAAAACAGTCGGCGCGTGCTACATAGAAATCACCTTATTTGCCCTTCTTCGCACACTTAAGGAGGACAACACTCAGTTTCTTGGACATGAAGCATGTAAATGCCCAGGTTTTTTACACCTAAAACAGACACTGGCATCCCACCGTACACTAGGGAAAGGGTAAGCTATAGACATAAGTCCAAATCCTACGCAGTTGCTACATATAACATTCCCGTCAGACTGCACACCTGATACACTTGCCACTCTCGAAATACTCATTTATTACAAACAGCATTTCGTAACGCTCACAAGTTGCTCAGGTCTTGTAGACATAAACCGTCAAATCTCAACAATAGCCACGGAAGGCATGCTGACCCAACACAAGTTGTAATGGTTTCATACATTTACTTGACAAAGCAAATTGGTACATCTTTGTTGGAAGAGCGGAAAACTAACATTATGTTCCGAAATCCACAAAACTAAATTCTATCTGATCTCCCTCTGAAAATAAAACTCATCACTTACTGTACCTAGTAATGATAAGTGAAATTGGATTAGAATATAAAGGTTGTTAAAAGTATATTGTGTAAAAAACAAATGAGAATTATTGAACATATAACATTTGATTACAGATAATACAGCAGAGGTGGAAGGAAGCATATTGGTCAGACTGTCAAATCTTATCCCACAAACATTAATTTATCTATTGTGCTTATGTGTCACTGACAGGAAGTTCATTAGAGATGGTTACACAACTTAACACAAGGACAGGAACTGGGAAAGGAGTCAGCCATAGCTACGTTAAGGAATGATCTCAGAATTCTTCAGGATTGATTTCGGGCGACTATGGAAAACCAAAATCAGAAAGGCTAAGGTCTTTGTCCAATGTGTCACCGCTACATCATTTGGTTGATGACAGACATGAAATGGGGATTAAGACTAGACTCAGTCTTACTTCCACCTGTTGATTTATAGGTTTTCCTTTCCTATTTTTGCTTCACGACCAAAAATTCCAAACATACTACACTGGAAACATAGCTATTGATCATACCTTTCAATAGACATATGGTGAGGTCCACCCCTGGAACCCTTGTCACAAACTTAAAGTGGCACCTACAGATACTAGAATAAAGAATTATTATTTCAATTACTCTTTACTATATAAGTATGGTAAATGAAATAATTTCATCCAATATGAATTAAATTACCAATTTAGCCATATCGACGGACTACTCGGGGTATGTGGATAACGCTGCTAAAGCAGACTACTGTAGTGAGCTCAAACGAAAGATATAAAGTCATAAAATAGGGATGGTAGTAAAAACGTGTTCCATTCAAAAGATACATTACTTTAGCCTTCCCTGCCTCAGCCCATGCTTACAACAGTTACGGCCAACGGAAAACAATACTACAAAAACATATTATTTCGAATAGCAAGCAAAGCGGCTGAATGATTATTTCGCATTAAGAACATTTTTTTGGACACCACATACCCCAAGCATTCCGCCGACGTAAATTTGAAACGAAAGCAGACCTCACATACCCACTGACACAATAACAATAGACCTCTGTCAAATTATTCGCCATCAAAATCAGTTAATCAAACGCCCCTAGCGGGGACTGGGCATACTGCAATCCTGACGTCACCACCAGACACCGGCTTCTTCACGGGACACACGCTGCCGAGAACAACAAATCACTCCTTCCATAAAATTTGCTGAATTTGTAAAACACAATCAAGTATATACACAAGGCTCTTCACAGGTGGTGCCACAAATGGTTGCCACATACTCCGCCGCCAAAAGTTCAGCCCAGATAAACACGAAGTACCAATGGGTTGGCAAGTCCCACAGTGACATCAGCCGCCACACAAAACGCTTCATCAAAAACATAGATAGGTGCCTCAGACATGGCAGAAACAGGCATTATGGACAGGAGAAGTGAGGCAAACCACCCCACACCGGCAGTTGATAGGCAACTGTCCCTGGGCACCGACATAGTCAGTAGGTACAGCAGCATTCAGGCATGTGAGCACACCGGCCCCGCCAGAGGCACCAAATGAAACCGGGCAGCGGCGACGAGAGGTACGTGAAAAATTGACATTACTCAATTACTCAGCCAAAGGGGAAAATAACCATGTATTAAAACATTATAAACCATACTGAAAATAAATTGTTTGATCGTGATACACAAGATATAAAAGTAATATTAATACACAAAATCATATAAACGCAGTACAAAAATACATGTTGAAAATTTACACAAAGTCTGAATAAAATCATTTGATGTATATCAATACGAGCCGTTAATATCCCTTCAATAAACATCTCATACAAAAAGGGGTAAAGTACATATAAAGTCAAAACAAGTGTGTGCTACAGAAACCTCAAATATCACATCCCACTAAACCAACAATTACTAAAATACATACATCCACAGTTCTGGAACACTACATCAAGTATAACAAATCCAGTACCTGCCACATTAAGCTAAATTAGGACTAGTCATAAAATACATTAAAGGTATTGTAGCAGTAGTTATGTGCTACCCAGGTACGTACTTTTTATCATTACTAACGTGCAACTTAAAAAGTATTCTGTTGCCGTAATCCAAAAGCAGCATCACATCCTTGTTATTTTTATAAGGACCCTGATACTTAATGCTTAACTTAGCACCAAACTTATCCACAGTCATAGATAATTAATGAGTACTCACCAGTACCAAATCGCCAACCTGAAAAATCCGGAATTGTGTGCTTCTTATTATATTGGCATTTTAACTTGGTGTGGAATTTTTTTTTTTTCAAATTGAATAGCGACATCCGATTAAAAATTTTTACGCCAACATTAGAAGCGCTGTCCGATACTAAATCTTGCAAGTCCCAGACATTAACCAGCGAGTGCAGTATGTTTCTCCCAAATAACACACGGGCAGGCATGTTATAGATTGTTTCACTGAAACTGGAGTTCAAGCCCAAGACAAAAGCATTGATTGCTGAGTTCCAGTTGGAGTGTTCGGCATGTTTAAACGCTGTTAAGGTGGCCTTAATGATCCAATTACACCATTTGGCTAAATTAGCTACCGGGTGATAGGGGCTTATTTGCGCAGGGTGGATACCCCTCGTGAATGTCATATTTTTCATCTAGTTAAAAGATGTTTTTGCATTATCCGTAATTAAACACATTGGCGATCCAGACACAGAAAGACGTGTTGCGAAAGCACACTTACAATCGTAGTTGCTTTTTGATCCCTTAAGGGAACACAAAAACATGTTTAGAAAATCCGTCCACCAATACGAGCAACAAATGATTCCCATTTTTGAACATGGGAGTGGCCCAAAACAGTCAGCATACGGTGATCCCAAACATATTTGGGAGGTGTACTGCATAAATGACTCTATAATTATTTTTTCTTCTGTGGTTTACTTTTTTGACACATTGTACAGGAATGCACACTTTCCCGAATGTCGTGTTCCAGACTAGGCCAATAGAACATACCACTCTCACCTTGTAATGTTTTTCCCTTCCCGAAATGTGCCTATAATAAGAACAGTGATAATATTAAAAAATTGTTTCACTTAGGTTGAGACATACGTAAAGCAGAAACTTGCCGAATTTATCAATTTTTCCAATCAAACTCTTACGATGCACATAAATTTCAGATGTTTCGTTATCGGCCATGATTTCATTACATTCAGGGTCAATATTTTGCCAGTGCAGTAGATTTTTAAAAGCTTCAGGGACTTGGTGAAGTATAGTGATGGTTACTTGCGGCAAGGTTAAGCTGGAATTTTCAGGCGGATGAACTTGTACACATTGTTCAAATTCTGCAGGATCTTACATGTGCGACAAAGAATCAGCTATGGTGTTTTGTGCGCCAGAAACATGCTAAATTTTAAAACAGAAATGGGAAAGATCTTCTACCCAACTTCCAATTTTACCATAGTCGTCTTTTTTTATTTTTTTTTGCAGAGCCAAGTTAACGCTGGTTGTCTGTACACAACGTAAATTCACTTATTTCTAAATAATCCTTAAATTTTTCACAACCCCATACACACGCGAAAGCTTCTCGCTTGTAAGCTGAATGCCACCGTTCTGTTTCAAAAAGTAACTGGCTCGCATAAGCAACTGGCAAAATATGGCCACCAATTTTCTGTAAAAGATGTGCTCCCAAAGCAACAATGCGTCCACATTTAAAATAAACGGATGTTCAAATGATTGTAAGTGTAGGATAGTTGGTGAGGTTAAACATTGCTTATGTTAAGCAAAAGCCTGTCCCTGTCCAGCATCCCAAGCAAATGGCACATTCTTACATGTTAATGGGCACCAATATTTCAGAGAAATGAGGCACAAACCTAGCACAATAACCCACTGATCCGAAAAGTTTTCTGATCCCTCGTACATTTTTAGGTTTGGGAAATGAAAGGATAGGTTTAATACGGTCAGGATCTAAAACCATTTCTTCTTCTGTGACAATAAATCCCAGAATTTTAGCATGATCAGACACCCAAACAATTTTTTATGGGTTACCAGTTAAACCCGCATTTCTGAAGGAAAATAAAATGTTACAGATGTGCTCTTTATGTTCTTCCTCATTCTTACTATATTATGATGTCATCTAGGTAATTCACGATGAACTTTCAATAATTTGGCATTAAATTTCTTCCAATACTCTTGACAGAGCCTGAGCTTCAAACGAAACTCCAATAGGTATTCTATTCCATTCATACAATCCCCACAGCGTGACGAATGCTAAAATATGTTTACTACTATCATGCAATTTAATTAGGTGAAACTCCTGATTTAGGTTTAACAATGTAAAAATCGACGCCCCATCTAACTGTTGGAAAATATGATTCACAGAAGGTGATGATTCCTTCTTGTGTACGAAAGCAGGGCTTGTGTAATTACTCTTTGAAGGTGAGACAATTCTTTGTGATGTCCAACCATAGTGAATGGTTGAATATCACCTGTTTGTGGCGGTGCGCTAAAGTTATGTTTAAGTTATGGTATTGTTTGTAGTACTATCCGCCAATGGTCTTGGTATAACTGTGCTCGAAGGGGAAGAGTTGCGCAGTAGAGAGGTAGGTCAAGGCCGGTCAGCTGTGTGCGAGGAGTGAGGGTCGAGTATTGATCGTGGCCCAAGGTGGTTATCAAACCCCAGGTGTGCGCCGCGTAATTTATCAATCGCGTGGTTTTGTGCACCACGGAAGTTATGTGTACTTCATGCAGTAGTGAAGGACATTGTTTTGCTAAGAAATTTACGTTTCTAATGCGCAAGGTTTACTAATAGCATGATGGAACTTTGTGTTTCAATAACTCACTTCTTTTGGGTGCGAACTTGACTAACAAAATGGCAATGCGTCTCCTCTGGTGTTTTCGACTGAGGACGTTTTAATAATGCCGTATAATGGAGGCAGTGTCGAAGTGGTTTTGGAATAGCTTTAACGGCATGTTAAATTTTTCATGACAGACAAGCTGAAGTAATTTTTTCTGTGCATGATTTGTTGATTTATACATTTGTCGGATAATGCTGTATTTGACAGCAGAAAGAAAGTGTGCTAGATGACTTGAAATGCATGGCGTTTCTTCTAGCAACTTCAGAATTTTTACTCTTGAATGATGGTGCCTAGTTTTTAGGTTAAACGCTGTGGATGGCAAAAAAGGTTTGGTTTGAATGTGTACACCGTCACTTCTTGGTTCAAGGTACTGTGAAGTAAGTATTTTAATTTTACTCTGGTTGCTGAAAGATTGGGAGCATTTACTTGCTGTGCCCGCGGTGAAACTAAAGATTTTCAGGATATTTATATAATTTTCAATTCATGTAGCTTTTCAAGTTTATATGAGGGTAAAGCTGTTCTCTAAGTAATGAAAGCAACTTGGTAAATTTCATAAATTAAACTGTTTGAGGCTGTTATAACAGTTTTCGTGATACTTATTTTAGTTGACATTTTTGATGTTGTTACTGGTTGCTGCGGCAGAATGTTGCAGTTTGTATTTGATGTGTTGAAATTGAATGTAAGCAAACTTAGGGTTTTATATTTGTAATGATAAATTAATATTACCTTCTACTTTGATGTAATATTATGTTGTTGTTGGCCAGTCTATCTGGTACTTAATTAAGTAGGACATACATTTAGGGTTAGTATATTGGGTGAACTTTGATACGATTGATTGCTGGCTGTAGTAATTATTAATTTGTTTAATATCATTGCTCAAGGATTTTGTTTTAGAATATATAATAGGGTGTGATGATAAATAGTGGAAATTTTTTTGTTTTTCAATAAATTCTGTATTGTTAGACCTGCGATGAAATAAATATCTGTAGTGTGTTTATTTGGGTCCGGGCTCATAGAATACACCACACCTTGTTGCTCCAACTTCCTGATAATTGATTTAAAAACTGCTAATTTAGGCAGGGCTGTACATTATGGTTTATGCCTAATTAAAGTAGTATCATTCAACAAAATTTAATATGGTTCCGTAGTACAATTTCCATTTTTCTGGGTTATTACATTGTTATATTCATTGCACAACTCAGCAACTATGTTCGGAGCTAAGGTCGAGCACCTGAAACCCCCGCTAATATTACAAAATGGGGTAGATAGATCAGAGAAAGCAAAACTCGAATAATTTTCTCTAGAATTTACGGTGGCAGACGTAAACCGGTAAGTAATCTATAGGCTCAATTGAAAATTCATACTTCCACAAAAAGTCTTTAATTTTTAATTGCGTTAACAAAACCATAGACGCAACTAAAGCACCACCATTAGGTAAACTAAAGGTTTTAGTGTTTGTACTTTTAACTACCAATGCTCCCAATGGATAGAGACTCAGTATTGTGTTACAAACGTCTTGATCAATTAAAGTGGACGTTGACCCTGTGTCTACTAAAGCAATCACTTCCGTACTCTAAAAATTAAGCTCAACACCAGATAATGCTGTATTCATGCTTTTAATTGTATTTACATGAGAATGTGCCTTGCACGTGTAACATTCAGCACGGGTATGACCAAATCTAATAAAAAACACCACAATTGTGTATTCTTTTGATGATCTTGACAACTATCCAGCCGCAAGTCACGCATGTTATCGCATACTTGCATACTACGTGACTGTATCATTGTGTTCATCCAATTCCTTATGAAAAGGTTTAACACCTACTTGTGGTTTCCGATAAAAACATTGGGCAGCTAAGTGATTTGTTTTGCCACATACAAAACACTTACATTTGCCCTGCCTGTCAATACTACCTTGAAACTTCAGCACAGTATTAACTGGCAGTCGTTTATACTGGCAAGTATTAACTAAATGATTTTTCTTATTACAAATGTAACACCTTCTTTGCTCATGAACACGTGACTTACTGTCACTCGCACCAACCTGGTCAACTGCATAGTATTCAGTATTCATGGCTAGGCTCGTGGATAATCTATCCGTTTTAGATTTTAATTCTGAGAATGTCTGAAATTCCGATGTTAATGCTTAAGGTTTAACAACCGTATTCACGTTGTCTATTACCATGTCTATGTACTCTTCCTCTGGATATGGAAAGCCTAGGGTATTGACATAATACATCAGGTCGGTAACGAATGTCGAAAGAGATTCCTTTTTACCTTGCTTACGGCACAAAAATTTCTCGTGTAACTCGCCATGTGTTTTGGATTTACTACATGCATTCAATATAGCCCTTTTTACTTCTTCCCATTCTGCATTTGCTTGAGGCATCCAAAAAGATGCCAGCCGAGTTAGCTGGAACACATGCGTACAAAACAGCATATATTTCATCACGTGACAGGTAATGTGTGTTAATTAACAGTTGCTCCTTCCCCAAAAATTGAACTACTGCATTTGTGTCACTATCTTTCAAGTTAGGAATGTCTGTTAATAAAAGTGCACGGATGAATCTGTTCATAAGAATGAATGACTCCAAACTTACTTTACTTATCGACCTGGTAGTTTTTTCAGACAAAGCAGCTAGGCACACAATGAGCCAAACATATTTTATTCTTATCCACGTCTGGTACTTTTAAGTTGGCAAGTTGTTGACCTAACTTGTCGTTCGACAAAGTATGAATCCACAATGTCCCTTTTAACGACATGATGTCGGCGTATTCGTACACAGATAATAACAAGAAAAAACCACAGGCTATTCACAGTGATTAAATGCAAAATATTCCATGTTCGAAAATTTGGGAATAAAATATACCAAGCAGAATCGTGCACTTGTCTATGGTGAGTTCCACCCCCTAGAATCCTCACCACAAACTTAAATAGGTGCACCGACGGGTACTAAAATAAAGAATTAATATTTCAGTTACTCGTCACTACATAAGTATGGTACATCAAATAATTTCACCCCCATATGAATTCAATTACTAATCTAGGTATATAGATGGAATACTCAGAATGTCCCTTCTTCTCTTGATGATTATTACTGTTTATTGAGCACATATTGACTGCTGTCATAGTTATACTATATAGATTTTTAAAAATGGTGAGGGCAAGGAAGATGGACACACAATATAATAAGGCTGGAAGCCTTCTACTGCTCAATGTAGAGCTAACATTACAAAATAAATACTAATTCCCAGAGGAAGAGCTGATAAATAAAAAACATTAATATAAGGCAAGGTGAAAGTAAATATTTATTATTATATAAAATGTTTGGCAATTGAAATAGACAAAGAGACACTGAATTACAAAATGTGTATTGAATAGTTATCATTTGATATTGTAAACAGGGCCAATTTAACGCTAAAAGCATTAATCTATAACTGTAGGTTTCTAGGAGCTAATTTGCGAAAATTAAACAATAACAATCCTAGACAATAGTGTTAGCCAACATTTTAAAACAAACTTGTTTCCAATGTTACGATCTTCTGGGATACAATCATTGACGCCGGAACCTCGTGCATTTAACTGCGGCGCAAGAGATCACGCGTAGCGAATTAGTATTTCTGTATAAATATTTACTCATGAATTTGGCAAATACCATTATCTAGGATTGTCATTGACTACTGTATCCATATTGGTTTAAAAAGAGTGTAGAAGTCAATTGATGTTTTCAGCAATTATCTCTCTACCACGCACTATTAATGTTAATTTTCCCTAAGGTACCTTTAACAAACTAAGTTTCACTAACTTGAAAACATGATGTAAGATAAATAAAGGAATTAATGATTAATTTTTATTTTAAAATCATAATATAAAATTGTCCTGGATGGCCAAACGTGGTGTGTAACACAATTAAAGTTTATGAAGGCGTGTATAACATGGCTGAAATGTAGAAAGTAACGATGAGTAGGTATCCAGAGAATGGACATGTTGATAGAATACGATATTACGGGAAGTTAAAGTGATGGGCCTTTGTTGAATACTTGAAATATTGGCCCCATTTGTTGACTTATTCTTGAAACCTTGAGAGGCTGACACTTGAATATTTGAACCTTCCACTGTAAAATATAATAGGGAAGTGGAGAATTGTGGTTTTAAACGTAACAAAACAGGGCGTATTTACACGGACGCGATGGGAAGACTTACCTACGGAGATCGACTAGATGTCTTCCGTCTTTAAGTATACAGAAAATTAAGTATCGTAACAATTGCATCAAAATTCACTCACTTATATGCAAAATTTAACTACACTACATGACGTGAAAAAGAAATAATAAAAAGATCATGGACACTAAGTCCCGAAAACTAACATCTCCCTACAAACGGGAGCAACATCAATATGCATCATGTTTCTTGAGGAGAGGCTTTTGCAATGCGATAAATGATGCAGTACAGTGAGCATGGTTATGCTAATTAATTTAGAATGCTTCGGACAGATTGCCTGCAAATGTCTAAAGAGTGCAGCTGGTGCTGCATGAAGAAGGATGCAAATTGCAAGACGGTGCAATGGTTACTTTTATATGCTTGTAGCCGAGCTGAAATGCAGACTTGCACTAATTGTGCTAATGCAAGGATGCTCATGGAAGGTGAGTTCTCTACCCACGTGAGAAAGGTGGTTACAGGCACTTACTGTGTTTCCTGGGGGTAGTATTACAAGGTGATAGTGGTGTGGCGAGCTAGCCCTGAAGCATGCCTGTGGCCACTTTGCATGGACTGTAGACATGAAATTTAAATGTAGTCACCTAGCAGAGAAATATTGCATGAAAAATTAAGTCATAGTACCCTTCAATTATAATAAACTTAAAATTCAGTTAATGAATCACTCTCATATTAAAAATAATAAAATATGTGCCAGAAAAATACAAATAAAAATAGTATACAGCTAATAAATGGCACATACTCCTCCCTGAAAGGGGATGCTATGGTGTTTATTTCCAAACAAAATCAAAACTCGCAAAGAATTAACATTAGAAATATTTTCAAAATAACTTACCAGGATACTGAAGCTAATCAGCAATGAAGGCACACAGTATTAACCAGTAGCTTTGGTAAAGTTGAACTCTGTGAGTAAAAATATGTTAAAAAACTATATTAATTATTATGCGAAAAAATTTTTAAGTGGTGTTCAATGGATTTGTTATTAAATTTTTGGTTACTATTTAAATATTATAAAATTTTTGTTATTAGAAATGACAGCAATAGTTTGTTAGTTACGGCGCTGATTTGTATAATGAGCACTTTGAGGAGAGACTCAAGAAGAGTTGTGACTCAGTGAGTCAGAAGAGTGATAAGGAAAGAAATCCCTGCTTGAGCAGAATGGGAACATTGCCCATTTTGAAGGTAAACGGGGAATCGGTCACTCCAAACAAGTCTTTCCCTAAAGTAAGTCAGAGGAAACAAAAAGGTCTTCGGATGCCCGAAATGTTCATGACTCAGAAGACATACACCTTAAAACTAAAAACTTATAGCTAATATGACTGCTCGAAAACAGTCAGCTCCTCGGGCTCCAAATCAGCATTACTAACACATAGTGCGTGACAAGTCTAAACTCAGTAGAAGGATCAATTCTCCAGCTTAGTAGCGTCAACCATGAGAGATAAACTCAGTGCTACCGAGAAAACAAAAGAAGAGATAAAACTCATCTCTGGGTTTAGTTCCACAGTTCACAACCACTGAAAGGAAACAGATGATTGATGGAAAAAGCCACAATGTGAGAAAAGGAAAATACATTTAAGCATGTAGTAAAGAAAAGTGTAGCAGCAGTCGAATTTAAATACTCTAAAAATGTAAGCCAGAGCAAATAAATATTATTAAAAAAAATTTTAAAGTTGTAAATACTACAAATTAACTTGAGCAGTAAGATCTTCCATGACAAGATTTTATTTATAACCTCACTAAAAGGGAGCAGAATAAGAAGAGGTCGTCCAAAGTGAGTACCAGAAATGTGGCACTCAATACGGGCTAGTCATAAGGTACTCTTAACCATAGAGAAGTAGGGCATTAACACATGCAAAACAATTTAGCCCTTTAACAAAGTTTTCTACCCCTTTGTGGTGAACAGCTTGACCAGACTTCAAGGTGACATCTTACAAACTAAAGCACATGAAACCCAGAAAATAACTTATAAACTAGGATACATAAAAGAACTAAAAAAATCAAGAAAACAAAATGTCACTTGAAAGTCTAGTACTCTCAATTAAAAAAAAAAAAAAAACATAAAACGTAAGACAAATTAATGTCTGTAAAATTACTGAAATAATTAAAATATTTAAGAGTGAGTGTACCTTAAAAGAATAAACACGAATTGTGTGTACTATAGTGTAAATGTATTTAATTGTTCAGTAAATATTATAAATGTAAAATAATAAATGAACACCAAAAATAGTAAAGTGTAATTAAAATATTAAGTAACACAGAAACTGCAAAAGTAAACAAACTGTTAAAAAGACAAAATGACAGATTAAAATTATTCATTCCTGTAAGTGTATAAAAAATATTACAATTAAATGTGACTCTATATTAATAAAAATGTAAGTGTAAAAATGCAAGTTGTATACAAACTGGAGAATGTGAAATAAACGACTCAAATTATACATCATAAACGTGTAAACACTCTTAATAATGACGTGAAAAATGAAACAAATGCTCTTAGCATGAATAGCAAAGTGGAAATTTATGTCACGTAACATGTGGCTTAGGGAATTCCACTAAGACCTGGTGTAATCAGCATGTGAGAGGTTGGGAGCACTGGCCGTGTGTAACTGTGGCAGCCATCATGTGACAGTAGTGCTCTCTATGGGAGAGCAGACCAACTCAACATAAACAATTGTTCCGACCAAAACGGTAAATGAAAATCATTAATAAACAGTAAAACAATCACTGAATGTAGATAATGCTAAAGAGTACACCTTATAAATTAAAAAAAAATGCATTTAACAATTAACTTGTGTTGGTCAGTCAAATTTATTTTGCCCAAAATGTAAACAATGTCTCATGCAGAGACCAAAAGTGAAGGTCACTGCGAGCGAAGCTCGTTAAGGTATTTTGTAAACAATTACTAGAGCACGTGACTAGGTTGTAAACAAAACATAAAATTGGGAGCATAAGAAATTAGTAAAATGTACATTTAATACTTTAGTAGTTAGCATTTAGTTCAGTCCGGAAGAAATGAGGTCACATAACTAAAGGACTAAAATCCATATAACATTTAAAAATGGTATGAAAATCAATAAAAACTGCTTTTATAAAGAAAACTTAAAAGTATAACCATTAAAATTACATTCAAAAATAAATAAATTTACATACATTTCATCATCGCAGGTTAATAATACAATAGAAAAAATTTTTTTTGTGCAACATAACTACATGATCCCCAAAAAAGAGTTTACAAAAATTCACTCTGTTAAAATCATGAATATAAACACTGTACCGAAGGAGAAGCCCTAGGTGACAATTCGTGGAGAAACACAATAATATGAGTAAATTTACACAAAGTCAAATGAAGTATATCTCCAAAAATGAGCATACAATGTGTACCTAATAGACAGTTGCCATTGTCAAAGTATATGTTTCAAAAGTTAGGCATAAGAATGGAACTGTGGACTGAGTTATTAAAAATATCAGGAAAAACAGTATGACATTAAATCCAAGTTCAAAGCACTCATTTATTAATTGACTTAGTAGAAAGAGTAAACATGCTTCTATAACTCTACTTATTACCAATCACAGAAATATGTTGACAGTTGTCTAAATCCATTTCTACTTTAATCATCTTATGAAAATCAAGACACATAAATATTTAGTCTTTAAACATTTTACCTGAATTTAACAAATTGTCCTTCTTCAACAACTCAAAATATTACAAAATATTTGAATGAACAATCAAGTAATGTCTCAATATATTTCCTTAAGCAAATAATTGTTTATCACAAAGCACAAAATACTAACCAAATAGGTCGTGGAACAATAATGTTAATTAATTATATACCAAATGTGTAGTACAAAACTCGGACCAGATTCGAAGCAGTTACCAGAACTTCTCATGCTCATACGAGCGTTCAATACCATGAACCTTACCTAACAAACACGAGGTAAAATAGATTCTAAATGGACGCATGAATATGCATGACAGCGAGAGACAGTAATGCAAAGGAAAGGTTAGCGAACCTTATGGGTTATTATCAAAAGATAAATAGTCTGCATAACAAGTAACAAACCAAAAGGTTAAAAGGAGTAGACAAAATATTCCGCGATCGTTTTCCTTGACAATGATGATAATGAGTGCGAGCTTATTAAATTTGGAATAAACATACAGACATTTACAGAAATTATATAACTAAGAAAAATCCACTACTCCACATAGTGGAATGTTACCTAATTTTCCTTGCTGACCTGCAGTGGGATGGGAAAGAGGAGAAGTTTGTCGCCCTTGCTGCCAGCTGTCCCAGTGAAGCCCGCCTCCCCTACCTTCCTAGACCGGTCGGCCGATCTGTCCTAGGATGGGAGGGGAAGAGGCAGACAGCAGTAGAGGAGCGAGAGAGGAGGGGCAGATATGGGGAAAATGGGTAGGAAGGAGTGGGAGTCGATTATTGAGGCTCTTAGCTGAAGTAATCGATTGAGTTGACATCGATATGTTTGTGCGAAGACACCCACAGAGTACAACACACAGATCTCTTATTACTGGATGGTATCACAACATTATGGATAACGTAACTACACGATCTGCTAACAGAATGTTAGCGCATAAATATGAACATGAATCAACTGTGCTCTGCTAGCAGAAATTCTTTTCTGCCTTTGGTTGTGTATGATTATTGGTGTTTATTAAGTACATTTTGTCTGCTACCATAGTTATAATGTATAGATTTTTAAAAATGTGTGCTGGCAAGGAAGACAGACACAACATAATTAGGCTGGATACCTGTTACTGCTCATGTAGAGCTAACATTACAAAATAAATATTAATTCCCAGAGGAAGAGCTGCTAAATAAGAAACAATAATATTAGGTAGAGTGAAAGTAACGATTTGGTATTGGGCAATTTAATTATACAAAGAGACATTGAATTACAAAATGTGTATTGAACAATTATCATTTGATATCGTAAACAGGGCCATGCAAACCCTTTTAATATTTTTTTTCTTTAAGGTACCCTTAACAGACTAAGTTTTATTAACTTGAAAACATGATGTTAGATAAACAAAGTAATTAGTGATTAATTTTTGTTTTAAAATCATTGTATAAAATTGTCCTGAATGACCAAATATGGTGCTTAACACGATTAAAGTTTATGAAGGGGCATAGAACTTAGCTAAAATGTAGAACGTAGCGGCGAGTAGGTGTCCAGTGAAAGGACATGTTGAAAGAATACGGAATTACGGGAAGTTGAAGTATTGGGCCTTTGTTGAGTACTTGAAATATTGTTCCTTTTGTTGACTTATTCTAGAAATGTAGAGATGTTGAAAAGTTGAATTATTGTTGACACTTAAATATATTTAAACCTTCCACTGTAAAAAATAAAAGGGAAGTGGAGGATTATAGTTTTTAACTAAAAACAAAGCAGGGCATATTAGCACGGACACGATGGGAAGTCTTATCTACGGAGGGTTGACTAGGTGGCTTGCGTCTTGAAGTATACAGAAAATTAAGTATCGTAACAACTGCCTCAAAATTCACTCACTTATATACAAAATTTAACTACACTACATAATGTGAAATACAATTAATAAAAAAATCATGGACACTAAGTCCCGAACACTAACATCTCCCTACAAACAGGAGCAACATCGATACACATCATGTTTCTATAGGAGAGGCTTTCGCAATGCGGTAATAGACGTAGTATAGTAAGCGTGTTGATGCTAATTAATTTAGAATGTGGCCGACAGATAGTGCGCAGATGTCTAAAGAGTGCTAAAGGGTGTATATTCTGTGCGCATTCGGTCCAGAATGCGGGAGGCTGAAGATTCCAAGACAGTACAAGGGTTATTTTTTATGCCTGCAGCCAAGCTGGAATGCAGACTTGCACTAATTGCGCTAACACATGGACGCGCATGGAAGGGGAGGTCTCTACTCACGTGAGAAAGGTGGTTACAGGCACGTACTGTATTTCCTGTGGGTAGTGTTACAATGTGATAATGGTGTGGCGAGCTAGCCCGTGAAGTGAGCCTGTGGTCGCATTTCCTGGACTGGAGACATGAAAATTAAATGTAGTCACCTAGCAGAGAAATACTGCATGAAAAATTAACAATCATAGTATCCTTGAATTACTAATAAAGTTTGAATTCAGTTAATGAATCTCTCTCATATTAAAAATAATAAAACATGTGCCAGAAAAATACAAATAAAAATAGTATACAGCTGGTAAACGGCACAAAGGTATGTGGATAATGCCGCTAAAGCAGACTACTCTAGTGAGCACAAATGAATGATCTAAAATCAGAAAATAGAGACGGTAATAATAACGTGCTCCATTCAAGAGATACATTATTTAGCTGTCCTTGCCTCAACCGGTGCTCACAACAATTACGGCAGACAGCAAACATGACTTCAAGAACATATTTGTTAGAAATGCAAGCAAAACAGCTGCATGATTGTTTTGAATTAAGAAATTTTTTTTAACACCACATACCTCCAGCATTCTGCCGACATGAGATTGAAACAGGGCCAGATCTCACACACCCACCGACACTAATGCAATAGACATCTGTCAAAACACTCGCTGTCGAAATAAGTTAATCAAGCGCCTTTAGCGGGAACCGGGCGTACTGCACTCCAAACGTCACTACCAGGCACCGGCTTCTTCACGGGACACACGCAGCCAAGAACAACAAATCACTCCTTCCATAAAAATTGCTGAATTTGTAAAACAGATTCAAGTATGTACAAAAGGCTCTTCACAGGTGGTCCCAAACACTGTCGCCACAGACTTATAAGAAGTGAACTGGAACTCGTAATTATGTATTTTTTTATGAAAGTTAACAAAAATTATGAATTTTGTCAAATTAGATAAAAAAGACATAATTATAATTCCTTGTTTCACGTCTTTACGTATACTGAAAGGTAAAATCAGTAGGTAGCTATGTTTCCATTATGGTACTTTTGGTATATTCTACGGTAAAAAAAATAGGCAAAGAAAACCAATAATTCATCATATACGACAGAAACTGACTCTTAATTTATACTAATGTACATATAGCGTGTTCGTATATGTACCTAAAAAGTTACATAATACAACGGATCCATCTGTAAGAATATTTAATGAAAAAAATTTGTCAAGAAAATGATATTGCTGTCAGTGTATTAGAAATGTCAGGCATTGACTAGAAATTATCTATATAAGTATTTTTTTTTTGTTATTCATGCCACAAATAGGATGGCTGAATGTGTCGCAAAGTTACTTACGTACCATGTTACTCTGTAGTAGCTTAAGTAAAATGTGAACTTGTTAACTGTGATAAACTTGTTTTTATAAGAATATATTTGTAAAATATTTTCTCTTTTGTAAAATATGTAGTACTACTATTGCAACTTCTTTTTGTAGCAATGTTTCAATAAAATAATAATAATAATTGTTTTTAAATTTTAAGGTCACACCTTGAAAGTAAAGTTTTGTAATCAATTTTACTTTCAACGCAATGTAATATTTATTTCTTTTAAATAGTGATTATTTAAATTTTGCAATTTTTTTTATGTTACTCTTTATATTATGTATAACATTTTTTATCAACATAAATACTAGGAGTTTTCTGAGTCAATCTAGTTTCATTTCAGTTTTTATTAGTATGCTGACATATTACGGAAGTACATTTAGTTATGTTTACAAAAATTTATGTGTTCATTTTTGGCAATAATACAGATATACTAGTGTGAAAGTTTACAATTGAGTAAGTACATGCTGCTCAACATGAACCAGCTGGCATGCACAGGCTAGTGACGGAAATGTCTGACCAAGACCAGGTAGAATTGGAATACATCGTACTGGAGTAAGGGGGTTGTGGAGAGGACATTAGTTAACATGCATATCAAAATGCTTACCCTAGATGGCTGGCAGTAGTTCCTCTTATGACACCCTCTCCAGTAAACACTTTCTTGAAAACGTCTAGATACAGATGAGGAGAGGTAGGAGGACAGCGTATACGGACCCGTTATCAAGTCACATTATCAGGAATAATGCTTTCAAAGGATGACAATTTTATTGGCTTGAATCCCATTTTAAGAAGCAGTAACCTATTTTTTACACAAACTTTTTGTGGTCCCATTTGCTGCTTGTATTTTAGAAATTTCCCGATTTTTGCACTATCCTCCATTTTACAAAAGTTTTTCCAGGTTCATTGAGCAGAAGTAAAATAAAGGAGTTCCACTGTACACCATAGGATATATTTCTTGTCATCTTATTTTTTCATTAATTATTTGCAGAAAAAATTTATATGTATGATTATGTTATAACCTATGTATTGTATGTTGATGAAAGTATAACTGCTTATGTTCTGTGTACACTAAAGAGTTAAACGTCTATTCATACACTTTGTGCTGCTGCCACCACAACCATTACTAGCATTTTTTCTGTGAGTCTGTTTGGAACATACACATTTACATTTACTAACATACGTAAATTTCTCTATCACTTTGTTCCATTTACTTCTCAATCCCTTGTTTGTTCTGGTTACTGCCAGTATTTTTATCCCTATCTTCAAAATTTTATTCAGGAATAATCTTCACATTTGTGTTCATTACCATACCACATAAATTTGAACAGCTATCTCCTCCACTGAAAGTTGCAATTCTATATGTGTACCTCATATCTTGTCATTCCTAACTTATTTAGCTTTCCGATTCCAAGTCTGGCTTGCAGTAACATAATTTCACGTACATGCATTCAAATTTTGTATAATTGTTGTTAATTTGTTTGTTTTGTTTTTAGATTTTACAAAGGAACAGTGCCACGTCTTGGGCGTGTATGCTTAGACGTTGCCATCACCTTCATGATTTATGATTCATTTATGGATTTGTTCAACAAATTTTGGAAGTGAAAAGGCTGAATAGCATATCTACCAACACATTCCATCTGTAGTAGTAGAAATAGGACTCAATATTGGCTGGTTTCATATGGAGTTCTTTAGGAGATTGGTGCAAGGAAAAATCTTGTTCGGTGTATTGATTACTAAACATATTTTTGCTATATTATTTTATAGGAGCAATTTTTTTATGTCCATATCTTCTGAGAAAATATCTGCAACATAGTTTCCAAATTACTAATGCTATACAATGTATTTATATTTTAATTGTATTGTATTTGCTTGGTTTCCAAAATTGGTCATTTTGGTAAATAATTTTTTTATTTATAAATTCTGTATGTAAATTCTCTATTATGGACAAGTCAGGAATTATGTTTTCTTGTATATAAATTATTGTTCGCATTTATTTTATCAAAAAGATTATTGTGCATTACTTTGTACAAAATGGGGAAAAAAACCTACCATTCCATTATTTCTTCAGATGAGTACTGGTGAAATACTTTTGTATGTACAAAATAAGTGCACTGCTGTTGCGTAGTTACTTCACTGTTATTGACCAGGTGTTTTTGTATTATTTTTATTATAATTTTTGTTTTATGGAGTAAGCAATTATTAAGACTACGTGTTGTGTTTACTTTAAATTCTATTAGATGTTATACTGTATTTTAGTAAATTTTGACACACTCAAAAGTATGAAATTTATTTGGCCTATTTTAATTGTAAATTGTGTAATTACTTTGGTTTTTTTAGCTGCATGAATAGTTCAGATTTATTTTTATATATTTTTATAATGTCAGTGTGACTAATGTATGTATGTAAATTTTTCATGCCAAGATGTGCAATAAACTATATTACAAATAAGTGAATCGTGGTAGTTAAAACTTTAAGTGTTTTGTTTTTATACTTTAACAAGTACCATATTTTGAACACAAATTTTAATTTGTTGCCAGTTTGTTATTTTTATATATGTTGTTTGTTTGTATTTATTATAAAAATGATACTCTAAACTGTTCAGTTTAAGTAGTTTTTAAATAGTAATATAAAATTGTGTGTTTAAAACACATATTCCTTAGAAGTTTGCTGATTTATTGGGCAAAACTGATGATGTGCAATTTTTTTACATTTATTCAGTGTTTATGACAATAGTTATACAATGAATTTACTTGAGAACTTTTTTTTTAATTGTTTACAGTTTACATGTAAAATGACAGTGAAGCTCTTACTGTATATTCTAGTTTAATCCAGGTTTTTGTTTTAACATGCTTTGTGTAAAAATGGAATTGGAACTGTAATTTTTTTAGGAACTTGTTTGATGATTGCTGCTTGTGAGACAATAAATCAGTGGAACTGAATAAAGTAACATCAGAATATGCACCTCACACAAAATATAATTTTTTACATAGTGAAATAACATCTGGCTGCATGAATGCTACATATCTAGCTGTTGTTTTACTAATTTGGGACTGTGGGCACATACCTAATTTTTGTGTTGCTTAAACTGTTAATAAGTTTGTCTTAGATAAAAATTGTTTCTGTAAGAGATATTCTATACTCGTATATGGCACTTGCTTTAGTGCTTTCATTTTGTAGTTTAACATGTAGGAGATACCAGAGATACTATGACAACAATGAGGTATGAACTTTCCTGTATGATTAAGTGTAATTCAATGCAGAGCCTTAACTACTTATTCATTGTACCTAGGTAGACTATTTACCTTACATATATGAATCCAGTTTTGTGATCAATTACTCCAGAAGTGCGTACTGTCAAAACTATCGCCATGTACTGGGTTACACTGGACATGGAAAGGAGGTATTTTGGGACATGTTGAAAGCAATTCGAAATATTCATATTGACCAAAATGTAATTGTTAACCATGGTAGTTGTGAGTTTTCTACAAAGCAATGAAACTAAACCATATAATTAATTAGCTAGTTCCAAATTTTAAAACCATAAGTCAATGAAATTTGTACATATTTTTCCATGAAAGTAAGGCTTTCTTTTTTTTAGCCTACTTTCTTCCAAGAAAGAAAGCCTTATGAGATTCCATGTGTGTGGGTATGAATGAACGTCTGTCTGTCTGTCTCTTTGTATGTCTCCTGCTAATTACTTTTGAACCAGTAAATCAAATTTCTTTAAATTAGGTACACCTACAGTTTTTAGTAACATGAATTGACTTTTGTATATTTCATTTGTGGCATGTCTATTTTCAAAAGGGCAGACGTTTCTATAATTTTACTATATGTCATCTAAGGAACTATTATTCAGATTTTTATCAAATTTGGCACACACATACTATATACTTAGCGGACATTACTTTTGTGTTTGTTGTTCATCCTCTATTCATATTGTTAGTAAAAACTTGCTTTGCATTGGAATACTATTAACACCTGCTTTATTACCAAGCATTCAGTACAAAAACAAACTGCTGCAACCATCTCTACAAAAATTCATGTGATAATAAAACTTAAGAGGCTTACCAACACTATGCTACATAATATACCAAATATTTTATTGTAATTCTCAACACTCCCTCTCTATAAAATATTTACATAAGTCCTAACTGCCCTCTGAACTTACAAAATTATTCCTTAGCTAATGTTTTAGTGAAAATGTCAGCTATTTGATATTCACTATTAACATACTTGATATCTACAACCTTTCCAGAGATAGCTTCTCTGGCAAAGTGGTACTTTATATCAATATGTTTCAGTTGTCTGTGACTTTCTGTGTTATTGGCTGCTCTTATTGCGGACTGATTGTCCTCAAAAATATCAATAGGAATTACATCAAGAAAGTTCAAGTTGAACATAAGATATTTCAACCAATAAGCTTCACTTCCTGCTGTACACAATGCTACATATTCAGATTCTGTGGAAGATAATGCTACACAGTTTTGTTTCATTGAGCCCCAAGTGACAACACATCCAAACACTTTGAAACAGAAACCTGTGGTAAATTTCCTGTCACCACAATCCCCACCCCAATCTGCATGAACATATTCAACAAGGTCAGCACTACCATTACAGCTATACACTAATTTCAAATGCAAAGTATCTTTGATGTATCTTAACACTCTTTTGATAGCTTTTAAGACATAATCATTAGCACCACATTGGTAACGACTCAACAGAGTTACTGAGGCACACAAGTCTGGCCTTGAACCTGTAACTGCATAGAGCAGACAGCGTATCATTTGTCGACACATTCTCTACATTTATCATTAATCAACATTTATCACTAAGCATTTCAAACTTGAAATTTTGATCCATTGGTGTATTTATTGATTTGCAATCACTCATGCCATATTTACTAAGTATACGTGCTAAATACTTTTCCTGACTTATTTCAGTGACACCCTCCTGGAGATTCTGTTTGACATGAATGCCCAAGAAATCTGACACTAGTCTTAAATCCTTCATGTCAAAGTTTTTCCACAGAGCCTTTTTCACATTACATATTTCTGTCTCATCTGAGCCAAAAAAAAACAGATCCTCAACATATACAAGTAGATACAATTTTTGACCATATTTACACATACTGTACAGACAATAATCACTTTTAGATTGACACAGTTTCGTTCCTGAGGGCGATAAACTACGTAGGTATTAATGTAAACGGGCGCCACTCAACTATTGCCCTGGCTGAGTCGGGGAGACACGAGATATCTCAGGCCGTATAGGGGCTGTGAAGCACCCCTCAGGATGGTGTCGCTGATACTTACACTCTGCTGCTCCCTGTAGGCTGCAATGGAACAAAACTAGCTACTCGAAATAACGAGATACCTCTTAGTTTCACTCTTTTACTCGACCACGTATTTAGGTTACGCTAGACTTTACACACACTTACAACTTGGCCGTAACTCTTTCCCCCGTGTTCTCCACTACTTAACTTTAATACAGAAAATTACGTAATTAATCTGGAATTCTAAAAAATTGAAGTGACCACTGACCACGTGGTCACGCTAACCAAATGCCTCTGCTGGTGGCTAAGTGTTATATTTATGAACGGATCAAAACAAAACATAATGCTGATCACGTTAACGGTGTGTGCGAGGGAGGTAACGATGCAAATGGTTCCGGATAAAATTACTAACCAACAGAATGAATGAATGACGATCAGTTGAAGACAAAAATGTAGGCTCCCTCGTAAAAACACAACCGGCCGCACTGCACGCTAGAGAACAACTGGGGTGAGAGGTGCACACGCTGGCCACACGTGATGCGTGCCGGAAGCGCTAGCATCGCTCATGGCCACACTCAAAAATACATTTACCATACATAATTATTATGATTAATTCTAGTCTCATTTCTTTGTCTTTAGACTGCTGTTATTATAATCTACATTAAAACTGTATACATAGTTATTTTCAGGCTTACTCTCGCTGCTATCGCACTTCCCCTCCCCCCCATCCCATGACATGTGTCCACGGTTCAGGCTTTGGTCTCGGGCCTAAGGAGGTACGATGTCAAGATCTAAAAAATCTTCTCTCATGACTGTGTCAAATTTCTTGTTCCTGCATTTTAGTGATCTTTTTATCCCATACATTGACTTGTTCAGTTTAACAATATTGTTACATTTAGATCCTTCAGGCAGCTTCATGTAAACTTCTTCCTTAATGTCTGCATACAAAAAAGTCCCTCTTACATCTAATCGGTAAATAGGCAATTTGAGTTTATTTGCAACAGCAAAAAAAAAACTCTAAATATAGTGATGGCGTGTCCGGTGAGAGTGAGGTAGGAATGGAGCTGGGTTGGAATGCTCTGGGCGCCACCCGGTTAAGCGTGTAGCTGGGAACACAAGGCTTGATGGGTCGTGGTCTGTTTATGCCGGCGTGCCCCTCACTCACCTGGCGAGTCAAAACAGCTGCGTATCGGGAAAAACAGGGAGGACCTGGAGAAAACTACACCTTACATGGACACTTATGGGGCAGTCCACACCCCCATACCCTAGGGCCTTAAGCGAGCCAGTTCCAAATGACGAAACAAAGTAAAACACTGGGCCGGATAGTTGGACACGCGCGTTATGTTTCTCGCTGGACGAATCAGAGTCCCGAAGCGCGGCACGTCTCTCGTTCCGTCCGTCGCGGCCACTGCTTTCAGACTGCCTTCTTCATGCGCTGGTAGAGGGAGGGGGCGGCGAAGCCATGTGTCCTGCACTGGCAAATGACCATGCGTCGGCCGGGATGGCAGGTGTCGCATGTCGGTGTCAAGTTCACACACGCCTTGCCACCGTCACTGACCCGCCACACACACTCAAGTATCGCACATCTGCCATTACCAACCAGCGCACACCTGCCACTGACACACTCTGCGAACACCTGCTGCGACCAGGTGCAACTCCACCTGGCCTGTGGCCTGGTACGGCGACAGTAGCTAACTTTGCTACTGGTGCATATACCTCACTAAAGTCAACAAACTCACTTTGTTCAAACCCTCTTGCAACCAGTCTAGCTGTGTATTCATCTTGTTCATCCCCATGCTTTATTTTAAAAACCCACTTACTACTGATAACAACCTTACCTTTAGGTACTTCACACACAGACCATGTACTATTGTCTTCTAGCACCTTCAGTTCCTTTTCGATTTCCTGTGACCACTTACATGCATCCTTTCTCTTCATGGCCTCACTTTACGTAGATGGTTCATTTTCTACACTAAGAAAACATGTTTAATAGTCCTTTAGCCACACTGGTTTCTTGACTGCTCACTTTCTTCTTTCCATCATATCAGGATGCTCTGCTTCTTCTTCATTCTTACAGCAGTCACTGTCTTCTTCCTGTTTATCACTATCTGGTTCTTGCTTCTCACTTGTCTTTGTTTCTTGATTTACATGACTATTTATACACTGTAGGTGTTGAGAGTTTTTGTTTCTCGTGATGATTCCAACAGTATTACATCTTCTGTGTTGTTTTGTTGTTCAATATTACTTTCAGTCAGGAAAATAACATCTCTCATCAATTCTACCTTCCTTTCATCTGCAAAGCAGATTCTATATCCCTTTGTGTCTTCAGAATATCCAACAAATATGCCTTGTAATGATTTTTTATCCCACTTCTTCTGTTTTTCCTTGGGTATGTGCACAGATACTGCAGAACCAAACACATGTAACTCTTTAACATTGAATGTCTTCTGGGTCCAAACTTCATACTGTTTTTTCAGTGATTCTACTCTTTGCAGTTCTATTCAAAATGAAGACTGAGGTGTTTACAGCTTCTGCCCATAAGTCTTTATTTAACCTTTTTGCATGTATTATGGTTCTTGCTGCTTCTACAAGCATCCTCATCTCTCTTTCTGCTTTACTGTTCTGTTCTGGTAAGCAAGGAACTGTTCTTTGATGCTGGACACTTATGTTTTCCAAGACTTGCTTCATTTCTTGAGTAATAAACTGCAAACCATTATCAGTACGTACAGTCGTTATTTTCCATCCAAACTGATTTTCTGCCATTTATATGAATTTCTGCACATGTGGTTTTGTTTCATCCTTGTGTTTCATGAAGCACACAAACCTGTAGTTTGAATAATCATCTTTGAGCAACAAAAAATATCTGGAACCTCCTACCAACTTTACTTCCATGGGCCCACAAACATCAGCATGTATGAGCTCCCCTGGGCAGGTAGAAACAGAGTTGCTTTTCCTAAACTGAAGCCTTTGTTGCTTTCCATTGAGACATCCTACACACTGGATAGGGTGATAATTTATGTCATGGATTTTGATATTGTTAATTTTTAACACTTGCTTTACATGGTCAAAGTTTTGATGGCCTAGCTTTTCATGCCACAGTAACAAAGACTGATATTTTGGCACTGATTTCTCTGGATTGGCCATGACTGCAGTTTCACCAACTCTGTGTCTAAATTGCATTGTGTGCAACTTTCCTTCAACATAAGCTACTGCTCCTACTTTACCATTTTTAATTAATTTACACACTTTATTATTATCTGTCAACATGACATAACCTCTGTTTACTGCACTACTAACCAAGAACAAGTTTATTTTAAGGCTGGGTACATACAACACATTATTCAAACTGGTTTCCACCCAGTTTTGGCCATTATAAGCTTGTAACACTATTTGTCCGATGCCTACAGCACTGATAGTCGACCCATCTCCAATCACAACTGGCTTCTCCCTTGTTAATTTCTAATATGATGTGTAGACATCACGTTCAAAACACATGTGTTCATTGGCACCACTATCAACAAGCCATTTATTGTTTGATGATACTTCTGCCATTGCTGATACCGACACAATGAATGCGTTGCTGTTCTCTTCTCGTCTCAACCTAACCTTACAGTCTCGTATATAATGTCCAGGTTTCTTACAATAAAAACACAGTCTCTCGCCCTTTTCTCCATAATCTTTCTTCCGAGTTCCTGTGTTTCTACATGTGTAGCAACCCTCCTTATTTGTCACTAGTGCCTTACACTCTGATTCTTCTCGCTCCTTCATTCTTCTAACTCCCTCAACTTATTCTGAAACTCAACTATTTTTGACAGAAAAGTTGACATATCATGGCTTTCATCATATTTGTACGCAAAAAAATTTGCTGCACTATGTGAAAACTTGTATCGCGTTGTTGCTCATACACACTGTGCAACTTTCTCCATATCTCACAAGCAGTATTACATGTAATAATGTGCAACATTACACTCTCAGAAAAAGTTGGGTCACTATCAAACTTTGAGCTTTCACATCCTTTTTCACCCACTCTGCCGACTCAGCTTCTGACGTGGGTTCCGAGCCATCTACAACACCGAAGACATCCAGTCCTCTTAACAATACACCAATCTGGAATTTCCATACATTCCAAATTTTTGTCCCTTCTAGCATGATAACACCCACTGACGTACTTGCTGTCATCTTCTCCATTCTTCTGTGTAGTTTAACAATTTCTTGCTAAATTTTGTATCATAACCGAACACCGTAACCAAGATGTCGGCCGAACCACATACAACATTGATACTGCAACCACCGCTACCGTACCGTTCCTCCGCAAACTTAACCTCCACGTAAATATTTTCAGCTGCCTTTAACCAACTACAAATCGTGAGACCCGGTGTCTGGGCCCATAACCTGTTAATAAAAACTTGCTTTGCAGTGGAATACTATTAAAACCTGCTTTATTACCAAGCACTCAGTACAGAAACAAACTGTGTCAACCATCTCTACAAAAAGACATGTGATGATAAAACTTAACAGGCTTACCAACACTATGCTACATAATATACCAAATATTTTATTGTAATTCCCAACACATATTTTTAAAATGGCCACCATTTCTGTTTATATTTTAGCATAATGTGTAATTTCTGATTAATAAATCTTTTTCTGAATTACACTTAACTTCATACACCTGCACTACTTACCTGTTACCTTCCAAATTTTTTGATCACATGAAGTATTTTAGGACAGTTTTTCAAAGAATCTGCATACTTGATTTATATGATGTACTAGGTAAAGTAATGTTAATTTTAACTTTTTGGTTCATCATGTCTTTAGTCAGTGGCATAGCCAGGATTTCTGTTTGGGGGGTCAGCATTTACTCACCTGCAACATTCATCCCCACTTTTAGAGCAGGGGGTCCAGGGGTTCTCCCCTGGGAAAATTTTTAATTTTAGGTGCTAAATGGTGTTATTTAAGGCAGAGATGCCAATGTCTACGGATTTTCCATAATTTCTACGGATTGTAAAGATAAAATATGGACTACGGATGTCACAGTTATTTACTACTGAAACTGTAAAATTGTAAAAATTTCATCTTTCAATATCTGAGTACCGGTACTGGCAAAATGTCCCAGCAGTAGTATGGGTACTTGGCTGTAACTTGCATGATAGTATTAAAATGCATTATTCATTTTTGATTTCAGTTTATTATAATATATATGTTGTATACATTACATTGATAAATATTTTACGAATCACGTCTGCTATAAGTATTCTGCTTTGTTTACATTACATTGCTCCATAGTTGACGAATGTACGATAAATCTGGTTTGTACGAATATTTCTGACTGTGTACGAAATACAACTCCCTGATTTTGTACATTGTGGTTCGGGAAATTTAACCTTTTATTTTGTACCGTCTAACGGCACACTATACAAATGGGTCGAAATCCCGAAGGGTCACACAAATGAATGGGTAGGTACATGAGTGGCACGTTCTGTCACAAAAATCACAATTTATTAAGTGCGAATAAGTACAACAAGCGTACGAGCGCAACGACAGCATTACAAAGCAGGTACATACATCATGACGTCGCGGAAGGCGATTCTTAAGCAGGGCTAAATCATATCGCGGAAGGCGATTCTTAAGCAGGGCTAAATCATAATACATTTAATGGACGGTCCCCCATCGACACACCGTCGGTCAACGTGGTCGAAGAACGGTATTGAACACAAAAGAGTAGACACGCGATTTACTGCACTGGTAGCCGAAGCTCCCAGCACACACGACTCGCAATAAACAAAATCGAAACGCAAACTAAAAACTTACCGTTAGCATCGTAACCGGCGGAGTGTCGATGAAGGAGCGGCCCGAACTAGCCCAGTCGAAGGCGGGGGCGAGACTGCGCGGAGGAGGCTAGCTCGAGAGGCGGAAGGCCGGCCGAGCATCACAAGTAGGGGAAGGGATAGAGAAGGGGAAGAAGGGAGGGAGCACGAAGACAGCCGACGGGACCCGAAAGCGTCGGAAGTAGCCGAGAACGACGACGACAGTTCACAGCTTACACTGGTGGCCACACACACAAGCACATTAAGTTCCAGAATATATGACTGGGCGAAGTAACATAATAGATTCCTTTGCCAAGGTGCCCAATTACAGGATAAGTTCTTGACATGACCGAATCCTCAGTTCAATTTAATCATTAACCAATGTGTTATTAATATTGAAACTGCAAACGTACCAAACGTGCTGTGCATACGTAAAACGTGCCTAGGAATACACCAGTATGCTGTTTAACTTTTTCTCATCACAGGGGTAAAAATGTCACGTGTTAAAATAACACGGACTGCGCCACCGTAAAACGTACCGTGGAATTAATGCTTCTGTGCTGTATTTCTCGGTCTTTTATCTTATGACGCATGCACAGTATGTAGGCAGGTGCGCGACCATGATTCATTGCGAACTGGTTGCCGATGCCGAATGCCACTTTGGTGCTTGTTTTGAAACTTGTTTGTTGTGATTATAGCTTTATCTGTGTGAATCACAAGTGGTATTAATATTTCAATATGAAATGACTATAGTGCTAACATGTTATAAAGTGCGCGCTTACAATGACAGAACAAGCGAAGAAAATGAAAATTAGCTCTCAGAAATACAGGAAGGAGTACAGCGAAGAATGGCAGTGTGTAGTTTCATCAGACGTGTCCGCGAACTTAGTGCATTGCAGTGTCTGTGTTTGTAATTTTAACATAGCGCACGGCGGACGTGATGATTGCCGCAGACATGTTAGGTTTGTTTGCGTGGGCTGCCAGTTTTACCAGCCGACGGCAAGTGCCATTTCTTGCTGGCAGCGAAATGGCAGGACGAGCAGTAGCAGGTCGCTATGACCACCCGAACGATATCTGGCAGTAAACAAGCATGTTGTTTTGAAAAACTCCCGCGAAAGTTTGTTTTGAAAGTTTAGCATTGAAAACTCAGCTTATCTTCTCGACGTATTTTTGTAATTACGTTAATAAATACAATAACTTTCGTTTAGGCCTAAAGAATGGAAAACAAGAGATCGCAGGACTTCCCACGCAAACTAATAGCGTCGGAGACGAATGAATTTAATACCTATAGCTGAAAAATAAGTTTTTAATGGGCCTTGCGATTTGTTAACATTCATTCTTCAGTACATAGGGCAAAGATTGATACAACTTACGAAGTTATGATGCATGCATTAAAATCGTCTTTGTAAATTTTTGTAGGAATGTTCATACTAGGAAAGTTTCACAATAGGCTACATTAGTCAGAGGGAATTCAGCTAGGTAGGCCTAAACGAGGCTGACTAACATTAAAGACAGGCTAATTTTTTTGCATGTAACATTGTAACATCTTGTTAATTGTAGGCGATTGATTTTTGTGGTTTTGTTAGCTTATACGGGCACATTTTATTTTTAATGTGTGCTACCAAAGGTTAATAATATAATCGCTCATAGAATGTTCGTGGCATGCATTTTATCACCCCATAATTTGTAGCGCCCTTGCCCCATGTTTTTAATGTCACTGCCTCCACTTTTTTTAGTGGACTTACCCTACAATTTTCTGTCCACCTACCCTACATATTTCTGTCCATCTGCTCCAAGGTTTTTAATGTCTGTACCCAACATATTTAGTGGTCTTACCCTACAACTTTCTGTTCTCCTACCCTACATATTTCTATAGGCCTACCTCTGCTCTAAGATTTTAATGACATTGCCCCACATTTTTGGTGGTCCTACCCTTCATATTTCTGCACCTCTGCTCCATGATTTGAATGTCCCTGCTTAACGTTTTTTGTGGTCCTACCCTACAACTTTGTTCTCCTACCCTACATATTACTGTACGTCTGCTCCAAGATTTTAAATGTCCCTACCCATTTTTAGTTATCCTATCCTACAACTTTCTGTTCTCCTAACCTATACATTTCTGCACCCCTACTTCAAGATTTTTAGTGTCCTTACTCAACATTTTTAGTGGTCCTACCCTACAACTTTCTGTTCTCCTACTCTACATATTTCTGTATCTTTGGTCCAATATTTTAATGACCTTGCCCCATATTTTTAATGGTCCTATCCTACATATTTCTGTACCTCTGCTCCATGTTGTTTAATGTGTCTGCCCCACATTTTTGTGATTCTATCCTACAATTTTCTGCTCCCCTTACTAATGTACTTTTATACCCCTGCTCCATGATTTTATATGTCCCTGCCTATGTATAGTGCTCCTATCCTACAATGTTGTGTGTCCATACCCTGTACATTTCTGTACCTCTGCCTCCTAAAATGAAGTCGTAACTATAACATACTCTTTGAGGAAAGTGTTAAACAACTTGATTTAGGCCTATCATAAAATGTTTAAAATTACGAATTTTGGTATCCTATTTTTAATGCCTTTCTGCACTCTTGTAGTGATGACATGTTCATACTTAGTAGGCCTATTCTGCAATATTTTGTGGAGTAACTTGACTTGTTAAAGGACAAGTTTTGTTATTTTTCTCCATATAATACAAAATTTACATTCTACGATTTTACTGCCAAATTCCCATATTGATGTGTTTCAAGATTTCTTCACTAAATGCCTGAGAAAGGCATTTAATATGTAAAACAACTCGTAGACTAAATAGTAACACATTATACAAAATCACATAATGTAATCTTGGAATCATTTTAACAATGACCACAAAAATATAAATGTAGGTTTGATGCACGTTTACCATTAGGTTAAACTCGTCACTATTTACAAAAGAACTACGAGTGCACTGCAACATTATCTGACTTTGTTCGTGACTACTGTGATTTTAATTAATTCGGAAAACAAAATAATTTGCACAGTTCTTCTATTACTGGATTATTACAGTAGGTACAAAAATTTCATCACTGTTTAGCACAGGACGAGAGAGTTTGTTTTGAACAAGCATCATCATGTGACGTCACACGTGACATTTTTTTATTGCTGCCAGTTCTGCCCTTGCTCGCCGAGTATGGGCAGAAATGTCAGTCATTTCTGGCAAAATTGGCATCTGCTAGTCCCACCCGAAACAGCATACCAAAAAACACTTCCGGTAAAACGAACACCTTCTGGCAGAAAACTAGCAGAACGGGCACAAAACTGGCAGACTGGCAGACCACGCAAACAAACCTGTTGTGTCGCCGAAACATCAAAACAACAAATGACTTCGCTCTCAGGTAAAGCCTTTAGTTTCTTATGTCAGAAAAATTTTAACGAAGGCATCATCAAGGCAGAAATGCTTTTCACTTCTTTCGTCGTCGAGCATAGTCTACCAATTAATGTTTTTTGTTAGACAATTTTTACTTTTTGGATCTTAATGATATTTTATTTTAACTGATGCTAAGTAACTTTTAGAGATTCATAATTTTGTTCTCGTTTTGTGATAGGGCCTACATTGAAAATATTTTTGTGTTGGCCTATGTTGTTTGTATGCTAAAACATACATAAAGTTGACTCTGAACATTTAAATTTTAGGGACATTTTTCAAAAATGTCAAAGGAAGAAAAATAAATATGAGTTATATACATCGTTGGTATGGTGTATAAATGCGGATGTTCAGGTAACCAATTTCACGTAACATTTGTAATAAATTTTTATTACTACTGAAAACTACTGATAGTGACTGGTACTACTACTGCTTGGTATTGCCAGAGGTTGGCATCTCTGTTTAAGGTCATTTTCGGTAGTTTTGCAGAGGTTTTGAAAATATTATTTCATAAGCAAAATAATGATGACATGAAATAATCTCTACGTGATTTTTTCACATGTATATTATCATAACTTGAACCTAATTTTTTCTTAGCAATAAATGTCACAGGTTTTGGATTTGTACACCAAAAGAATACCCAACCTTAAGATGAAAATGTCAAATCAACCAAAATACTCTTTACTGGTGAACGGTGCAATATTTTACAAAAACACCTGCATTGAATTGTGCATAGGGCCGGTCCTAGGCATTTTACAAGTGTAAGCAAACATTATTTTGGCGCCCCCCCCTCCCTTTTTCCCTCCACGGTAAAATTAAAAAGAAGGGTTCAGAAATAGAAATTGAATTTTTGGAGTATTTTGGCTTACATGACAGCGTTTTGGTTATCAGTCAATTTATTAATACACACACTACTTTTTAAAAATAAATGCTGCTTGATGAAATATTTTACAAACTTGCATTAATGTAGGCCTACATAAATCTAAATACAGTAGAACCGTCTTATAGTGTTCCCACTTGTAACGTTTTCCTGGCTATAATGCTACCTTCATTTGGTCCCCAAAACTGATTTGTAATAGGAAATTACCTTGTTATAATATTTATCCATTTATAATGTAAACTTTTTTTTGGTCCCTTGAGAAACATTATAACAGGGTTCTACTGTACATGCTTATCTATATTTAAAATAATGGAATGTAAATCAATACAATCACAAACAGTTAACAAGAAAATAAAGCAACTGAAAAACATAAATCATTAAAAATAGATTTTTCTTGCTTTCATTTTTGCGAATTCCTTGAATATGAAATCGGTGTCCATTTCATTAAGCAAGTCATTTTCAATGGCCATTGTTGCTAGCCCTCCCAATCGCTCTTGAGACAAAGTTGATCGCAAATAAGTTTATATCAGTTTCAGATTGGAAAAACTTCTTTCCCCACTGACCACTGAAACTTGGAATGTCAGGAGAATTCTGAACACAACAAAAACGTTTGGGAAAGTGTCCGTATAACCATTTTAGGTTATGAACGACAAGGATTTAACTGGAGAGCTTTCAGAAATCACAATTGATGCAAAAATTTGCAGCACGTCAAACAGTCAGACTCCGTTTATATCACGTTCTTCTCCATCGCTCAGAACACTTTAAAGGTACGTACAAGCTTCCTTCAACTCCTTTCTATCCCATGTCTGCAGATTTCCAATATCATAAAGAAATTTGAAACAATTTCTGTGATTTTCCATGAGTTGAAACCTCTCTTTAAGCGAGAATATTGCTGTGTCAAGCACGACTGAGAAGAATTCAACTTTGAACGATGTCATCCCAGCCTGAACATGTTCGTCTTCACTCTCGTATAGGAGAATTGCTTCTTTGTTTTCCTTGGACGGACTTGGATTTCGTTTTCAAAGTCAACAGCATCACCAAGTTTTTTTGCCAGTTCTTTTGCATTTGTGATGATGTTATTGAAGACTTGGTCAGATCTAATTTGTTCTAGAAATCTCTGTACACTTTTGATGAGATCCGTTGAGCTTTGCAGATCAGCTGTGACCTTTTGCAACACCATACTTACAATGTTTATTTTTACTAGGATTTCATGCCAAGTTACTAAACAACACAGAAATTTGAAACTGATATTTTTTTTTGCGATTCCTAAAGCAGTGTTTCTCCCAAATGCATCAAGTTTTTGGTCTTCAGATGCTTCATACACTGCATCGCTTATTCCCTCACTATGGTATCTTGAGGCTACAATGCCTCGATCCTACTCTCCCACCGAGTACTGCAGAGAGGTTTTACTGTAAGAGTTGATAAGTGTTTCAACAAAATACTCCATCTGTGAGTTGAACTTGAAAAGAAGTTAAGTATTTCTTGAGTAATGCTAAAACAGTCTACTGCAATAGGGCAGGAGAGAGTGGCATCGTTAACCACTAAATTGAGGGAATGGTTTCCACACGGCACATAAAATGCTTGAAAATTCAAATCAAGAATCCTTTTCTGAACTCCAGCATGCTTTCCTTTCATGTATGAACCATTATCATATCCCTGGTCTCTCGTGTTCTTTGAAGGAATGTTCCATGTAGACAGCTCATTTAGTAAAGTTTCTGGGAGGCCTTCACCTATAGAAACCCTGATAGCTATGAAACGTAAAAAATGTTCCCTAATTGCAATTTCCCAATTTTCTACAACTTTAACAAACCTTACCATTAATATCATTTGTTCTTGGTGACTTACATCAGGTGTATAGTCCAGTATTATGGAATATAAAGTTGCCTGCTTTGTCTCATGTAAAATACAATCTTAGATCTTAGTAGAAAAGATACCAATAAACTCATGTTGTATATTTTTGCTTAAATAGTGAACTTGTGTCTCTTCAGAAGTAACTTTTCTCATGTGTTCAGCCATGACAACATAATATTTGGCAATGTATTCTACAAGTTTAAAAATATTGCCATTGTAACGATTGATAAGAGTCTCCTTTGTTCCTCGAAAGGCCACTCCTTGGGGTTCCTAAAAATTGGACAACACGGTAGGCATTTATGTACTTGGTTCCAGTGTTCTGTTTCGCCTCGGATAATTCTTTAATTTTCTTTGTCTGTTCCTTTATCCGACCGTAAATGCAAGGCGAGTTCACGCCAAGATTTACAACCTTTGATGTGATTAGGAGACTTCTCATGACTGGTCAAAATCTTTGTCAAGTTTTGCCAATCTGAACATCTCAGTATCCAGCAAGAGATAAATTCGCACTTCCAAAGATTTTGTACGCAAAACAAAACACCACATTTTTAAGTACTGAGCATAGTAACCAAACCCTGAAGACTTGTTCCCCATTGCGAAGTTTTCTTGTATAATGATGGGGAGAATACTTCCTACCGTTAACAACTATGGGAAAGTTTATATCATTGACTTGCACAGGTCCTCGCTCAACAAGCAATTTTCGTATTCCATCTGTGATTTTGGATGGCCACTCCCCAACTGTCAGTTGTCAGTAGTGTCAATGACATGCCTCTTGTCACTTCCTGCAGCTAAAATTTTAGGGTATGGGTTATTTGTTGACATCAGATAATGTCAGTTATGAATATGTTATATCGTAGATAAAAATTCTTCATGGTGTAACATTTTGAATTTTGAATGATAAAAATTATGCTAGAGAAATATTATTTAATGTGGTTGCCTAACCTTCAAGGAATTTAAACAAATATTCAACTAAAAATTTACTAAAATATTTTGAGATGTATCTTCGCCAGTTATTAAACAGGAAAGTAAACTGAGAGAATTAAAACTGATCAACATTTGTAGCAAATTATAAAGGAAAATATACAGCCGAAATATTTCATATTTTAATTGTGAATTGATTCTATATTCTTCTAATAGTGAGAATAGTATGTGTTTTTGTCTATAATTGTTATGATTTCGATTTTTCTATGTTGGTTTCGAGTATACAATTTCATAATTATTGCATTTAGCTCTACTTTATGTACCATGCCACTTTAAGCTAACTGGTGATAGCATGAAAATTGCTAATGAGAGCAACATCTACCCTTTAAATGACTTCAATTTCAACCCATCATTACATTGTTGTGTCTGCGATAGTCGGAGTTTTTGGTCAGCACTTAACAGCAAGGTCTTCAGCACTGGTGAGGGGTGACATTGAGTATGGAGCAGCGCCGGACTTAAATGGCGGAGAAAACGGGAGATCACCAAGAAAACATCGTACGGCAAATTTCCCACATGCGGAAAACCCAACCGGGAATCGAACCCGGATCGCTTTGGTGGGAGCCGATTGGCCTGGCCACTCGGACAGGCCTCCCTCCCCCTATATTGATGTGACAAATTATGAAACTCTTATTGAGACACACTCAAACTAAACCAAACACAAATTGAAATTGACATCAATGCCTTTCGAAAGTCAAATCAAAAACATTTAACACCATAAACCAGAGTGCAACCGACTGTGCTGCAGAGGTAGAAACAAACCATTACTTAGTAAACCTCGCTATGCATCGTATCAATTTACAAGGATAAAAATAAAATCAACTTACCAATTCAATGATTGGTTGATTTGTTGAGGGTTCTGGTCTTATAACAGCTTCTGACATTGACAGTTCTTCAACGTCGGTCTGATTTTCAGTTATGTCCAATTTCGCTAAGGAAGGGGAAGTTGAAGACGAAAAATAACTACGTAAAGCTTTCGATTGCTCGACACACTAGTTCGGGATTGGCATTTGAATATTCAATTTAGACAGTTTAATTTTGTTATTATGCATGACGCTACCAGATGTCAGATTACCTCGCTAACACATGAGACATGGGCGGATGTGATTTTTATCTGATTGGTATGTTCAGGAGGTGGTGGAAGAAGCGTTATAGTTTGCTTTGTATCGAGTTGCATGAAGTTGGGCTTCTCTTGTTTCTTAAGGTGACAATTGTAAACATATTATTATTACTAAACCCAATCCTTTACTTCCACTAATAATAATTTAATCTCATATATGTTTTGTTTACTGAAATAATGTTTGCTGCTTGTGGGTCTATGAAGGCCGTGGCTGCGGCACCCCACTTTGTCCGGCGCCCTACGCGTCCGCGTACTTCGCTTACACCTAGGACTGGTCCTGATTGTGCACTTACTGAGCAGTGCACTGTACAAGTACCAGACTGAACATAGTGTAAATTTTTTTCAAAACATTTTGTTAAAAACTACTCGAGTTATTTTCACCAACATAAAAAAATACTGAACAAGGCCATAAGCAGTTATAGTAGCTGGTATAAATATTCTTAATGTAAAATGTAATTTCAAAATACCTTAATGTGTAAAAAACTGAAACCGCTAAGGAATGTGTGATTTTAAAAAATATGTATTTTACAAAGAAATTTTATAATATACTGTTACAAGTTTAAGACAGAAACTTTATATGTGAGCAATTCCCATGAGTTCTTTTGGGACAGAGGTCTTATAATTAGAAATAAAAGGGTTGAATTAAGTTATTGATTTACTAGCTCACAAAGCTTACAACAACACAAAACAGCAATCAACTATAACATTCACAACACAATTATTTATGCACACAATTACTCATGTGTCACAGACACATTAATTAGCTTTGACAATTAAAGCACAAAAAATGTCTACCATCAATTAACTAAACAGTACAAATCACAATAAAATTCAGTCATATATCCAATCAACAGTCTCTGAAATAGTGACAGTGTACAGCCTTAATAGTCCGCAGTAGTGATGAATCGCCGTGTGCTGCGCAGCACCCCGAGTGCACCGCTGTCTACACTCTTGAGGTCTTCGGTTCGACTCCCGTCGCGCACCTCCTCTTCACTTGCAGCCCGCCGCAGCAGTCCTCTTGGTTCGCCCAACACTGCTCCGAATGTAGCCGCCTGCTGCCTCCCAGTAGACTCTGATGTCACCAAGACAGTCTCTCTCCACAAGCATAGCACCTTCCCCTCGCACGACCAATAGCGAACTCTCCCCAAATGTGCCGATTCTAAGTTTTTATACTCCGGCCAAACTCCATGGGTTCCCCGAATTACATGGATCTAAACATAGACATTTCATCATGTTTCGGATGTGACTTGAGTCACGTAGGCCGTCCTTGTATGGCTAAGACACATTTGGGACAGGTATATATGACGTAGCTTCGACGTGACTTCCATCACATAGCCGCCCAGCCTATGTGTCAAGGGCTAGTCCATAAAGTGTTACGAAACAGCCGCCAACCACCGGCCTCTGGGCACATGGAACCCAACACTGCCCCCTCCTTAAGTATGTTCGTCCCGAACAGACACAACAGCCTCAGGTCCGTCGTAGAGGGCCAATCTGACGATGTGAACAACTTTAGTTCCTCTCGCCCGAGAGCCTCGACAAACAATTAGAAACACCACATCATTGATCTTCTGCACTAGTGCATAAGGGCCTTCCCAATTCTTCTGCAGTTTGGGACAATACCCCTTCTTTCTCTGAGGTTGTACAACTACACCAGTTGTCCTTCTTGGAATGTTTCATCTGGTGCATTCATATCGTAGCAGGTTTTCATCCTGTCGGTGTTGATCCTTAGGTGTCGCCGGGCAAAGTTGTGAATGTGAACCAACTTGCGACGTAACTCGCTGGCATACACTGGAGATGCCATCTGGTCTTCCTCCACAGGTCGTCCGAACATCAGGTCGCTCGGGAGACGGAGCTTTCTTCAAAACAGCATCCTTGATGGTGTCACCTTAGTTGCTTCATGAATGGCAGAGCGGTATGCTAGCAGAAATAATGGTACTTTGGAGTCCCAATTCTTTTGATTACCAGATACAAAGATGGATAGGTACTGCTCCAGGGTGCGATTTTGGCATTCGACCATTCCATCAGACTGTGGATGAAGCAGAGTGGTTCGGGTCTTCTTTATACCCATTATCTTAATCACTTCTTGGAAAAGGGCCGCTTCGTAATTCCGCCCTTGGTCCAAGTGAAGCTCCAATGGCACCCCAAATCTTGAGAACACATGTTCGACCAGTGCATCAGCACCGTGCTGGCTTCTTGATTTGGTATGGGAAGAACTTCTGGCCATTTTGTGAAGTAGTCCTGCACCACCAGCAAGTACCGATTGTTTCTCTCGGTTATTGGCAAGGTACCCAAGATGTCAAACACCATTCTCCCGAATGGAGCACCAACATTGTACTTCTGGAGACGACCTCGGCCTCTGACCTTCGGACCTTCCTTTGCAGCACAGTCGTCACACATTCGGCACCATCTGTCGACATCTTCACGGCAATGAAGCCAGTAAAACTTCTCTCGAACCTTGTTGAGTGTCTTATTAACACCGAAATGACCGCCTGACACTGAATTATGGAGCTCCTTCAGTACCTCTGGGAATTTGTTCTCTGGGAGGATCAACTGTAGGTGTTCATGTCTGCCATCCGCACTCTCCCAGTTCCGGTAGAGGACACCATTCTTCAGAAAAAGTGAATTCCACTTTGCCCAATATGCCTTTGCCATAGCACTCTTTTCCGATAGCTCCTGCCTTTCTGGCCGGTGGTCCTGCTCTTTCCAATCCAGTATTGGGCACAATTGTGGGTCATTTTGTCGTTCTTCTCTTATCTTGTTATCAGTCCAGAACTTCCCATCCGCCGTGGATGCCTGAAGCCTTGTTGTTCTAACATAGCGCACTCCTCCACTCTTCTCCTCTTGCCGTTCACAATGACGACAGCTGGGGTCACAAGGCTTGCATCTGCATTATTATGGGAACGACCAGCATGGTGTTGTATGTCACAGTTGTATTCTTGAAGGTGTTGTATCCATCGAGCTGTTTGTCCTTCGGGATTCTTAAAGTTCAGTAGCCAGTGTAGAGCAGCATGATCTGTTCGCAAAGTAAAGTGTCTGCCATATAAGTAGTGGTGGAAATGTGATACAGACTTCACCATTGCCAATAGCTCCCTCGAGTGAAACAATAATTTCTTTCTGGTATCTGCAGCACTTTGCTGAATTATTCTGGAGGCTTCTCTACTCCATTTTGAACCTGTGATAGCACAGCACCGATGCCTACATCACTTGCATCTGTGTGCAATATTAACTCGCCTTCATTAGCGGGGAAGCCCAAAACTGGAGGGTACACTAAAACTTCTTTTAATTTTCTGAAAGAGGCTTCACATTCAGGGGTCCACAGAAATTTTCTTTTAGCTTCAATAAGCTCATGTAGTGGCTTGGCAATTGTAGCCAATCCATGTACAAACTGCCGATAATAAGCGCAGAGTCTAAGGAAGCTTCTCACCTGTGTCCTGTCTGTTGGTTGTGACCAGTCTTTTATTGCCCTGGTTTTTTCTGGGTCAGTCTGGATTCTATCAGCTGATACCACATGCCCTAGGAAACTAACTTTCTTTTGGAACAGGTGGCACTTCTTGGGAACCAGCTTCAAATTTGCAGCAGCCACTTTCTGGAACACGGAATCTAATCTGGTAAGGTGTTCTTCAAATGTTTTACCTGTGACCATGATATCATCTAAGCAAACTTGGCAAATATCTAGAGGTAGGATCTTTTCCATTAGTCGTTCGAAGGTAGCAGGGGCATTGCATAGCCCAAACGACATGACTTTAAACTGCCAAATTCCTTTCCCTTGCACAGAGAAGGCTGTCTTCTCCCTGTCCTCTTGGGCAGCTTCATCCTGCTGTTGGTTTTTGTTTTTCTCTAGCCATCGTGGACACTGGGCTCTGAGGTGTTCGGGCTCCCCACATTCCCAACAGCTTGGTCGCCCCTGTTGTCGAGGGCATTCATTGTGTTTTCCATTCTCTTCAGGGTGTTCTCTAGGCTGTTGCCTCTCTCGTCGCCCGACAGTGCGACTGCCCGCACAGCACGCCGAGTTGATGGCTCTCTTGCAGATTCGACCTCCAGTGCTCTGGTCAGGGCATCCTGCATAGTCCTTGGGGCGGCCAGGCGAACTGCTTGGCGCACCTCTTTATCGGCGATGGCATCTACGAAGAACCCGACAGCTATGATATCTCGTGCCTGTTTTGGGCATCCCTCGAGTGACAAATGGGCGAGTCGCACAATGTCCTGCCACAATTCTTGCAGTGGCTCTCCTGGTTTCTGGGTGCGGCTTCTTAGTTGGGCATGGTGGGCATGTCGTAAGTACTTGTCTCCAAAGCGCAGCTTCAGGGCAGTAACTAATGTCGAGTATTCCAGATGTTGTTCTGGAAGCGACTGGAATATACTGAGGGCAGGTCCCCTCAGCACAGCTGTAAGGTAGTAGGATCGTTGCTGGTCAGACCAACCATTTATGGTTGCCACAATCTCGAACTGGTTTTGGTATTCTCGCCATGGAGTTTGACCATCGTAAGGAACAGGCTTGACAGAAATCCCTTTTCCAATGTTCGATGCAGTCACACTAGATACAGAAACATGTCGCAGCCCATTTTCTGCCTGGTTGGTAATCACACTACAGCCTGGTTCAAACTTCGTGATCTTCTCTTCGCTGCCTTCAGGTATTGATTCAACAATGACCTTGTCTTCTCCAGTAACAAGATGACCACCTTCTTTACCAAGGAGAAGTTCTTGACACTTCTTCCTCAGCTCATCCATTTGTTACTGCATGCTATTTTTCACATGCTCCATCTCTTCCCTTATGCTGCCAACCTTCTCATTTACAGCATCTATTTCCTGGTACGTAATTTCTTTTAAACTATCTATTTGCTTATTTATGTTTTCATTTACACAATCTTTTATACTATCTATTTTCTTATCTACATTTTCATTTACACTATATACAAGATTAACGTTCTCAATTTTCTTATCTACATTTGCATTTACACTGTCTACAGTTGCATTCACTGAATTAATTCAGCCAATTAATTGGCCTCTCATTCCCTCAGTGAGGGCCTTTAGTGTTTCTATTTACGCAGACATGCTTCTTGTAATCATTCACATTTACAATTGAAATCTCCATATATATAAAAATGAAAGCTGACTGGCTGACATATCAAACTGCAGCCCAAACCACTGGACCTAGAAACGTGAAATTTTTTTTGGGAGTTCCCGTCAGGTCGTAGGCGAGCACTGAGAAGGGAATTTTCGAAATTCGATTTCTAAGCGGGTGAAAAGGGGTGAAATGAGTTTCCGAAGAAACGTTTATGTAGCTCGAACCCGACGGCCTATCAACCTGAATTTTACTTTAATAGGACACACATAAAAATGTATATTTGTCAATTTAAGGATTTTTCGAAATTCAACATTTAAGGAGGTGAAAAGACCTTAAATGTGTTTCCGATTAACTATCGATATCTATAGAATCCTCCGGGATAAAGAGTTGGTTATCACTTCAAAATGATGCTTACATAAATACCCAAAATGTAGTTTTATGGTTTATTGAATTTCGACCCCCAAGCAGTAAAAAGGGGCGAAATGTGTTTTTTTCATAATCGTCTATATCTTTGAAACACTTTTGCTGATCGTCGTGATTTTTACTTTAATGTGTTACTTTTACAAATGTCTATAACAGTACTCCAAGACGTTTATTAAGGGGGTGCATATACATGAAATGTGTTTTCGATAATCCCTCCATATCTATCGATCCAATCGAGATATCGAATTGCTCTTTGCTTTAAATTGATGCTTTTGTAAATATCTCAAATAGCAGTAAATATTGCTAGGACATCACTGTTTATTTGTGTGAAATAAACCGGGCATTTAGTGCTAAAAGGTCATCCAGATACGGAACGAAAATTGCTTTTTTGTAGTATTCATCTGAAGTTTCTGATAGGAAAATCTGTCGGTTGCGTTAAATTCCGCAAACTTGGGGCACAGATTCTTCTACATTGAATGATGCTGCATTTCACTTTGCTTCCTCGCAAATGATGTGAAATTTTGACGCAGCATTTTCTCATACATTTCTCAACACCTACATAGTATGTTCCAAATAGCTGATTGCATTCAGCAAGTCTAAAGATTTACTTTATAGGTACTCTTATAAGTTATACCTATGCCCTAGTATCTTGCCTTCAACACACAGAGAAACTAAAAATTTGCACACAGAATGAATAAAAGTAGAAGCTTTTACTTGAATCTTCTGTTGCTATCATTTTGCTTTCTATGTCTTCAAGTGAAGTTACTATGGGCACTAAAAATTCTTTGAAGACGAAAACAGCTTCATGGCGCAAAACCCAGCGAGTTTCACAAAGTGTTTTCAATTTTGTTCCGAGATTATCGGTCTTCAGTTCACTGGTGTGGCTTTTAAGATTTTCTGTTCGTTTCGCAGAAGAGTGGATTAAAGTTAAAAACTCAGATAAAACTCCAAAAGCATTTAAGATATTATGTTATTTGGAAGCATTTGATAAACAAATATTTAGTGAATGAGAGACACAATGAGTATATATAGCTTTAAGATATGTTTCCTTTATCACTGCCTGGATCCCACGAAACTGACCTGCGCCTCCATCGTAACCTTGGCCACACATTTTTTTTTCGGTCAAAACCAAGATCTTTTAAAGCAATTTGTATGATGTCAGCCAAACCCAACCCACTTACATCATTTACCGGTACAAGTGTTGAGAACATCTCCTCGAAGCTTTATCACTTCTTCATCCACGTAACACATGCACAATGAGAACTCTTCAACATGAGCTATATCAGTGGTTTCATCAACAAGCACAGAAAAATATCCAGAATTAGAAACTTTCTAGACATTTTCTTCTTGTATGAGGCACCGACAATATTTATCATTGCATTTTGTATCACAGAACTTGTGTACATCATATTGACGTCACAGGTTAGTAAATGTTCTCTTAATAAGTTGTCGCCACTGTTTGCACTGTACCTCAAAAGAATGCGAAAATTTATATCATTGTTGTCAGGTTCGTTCAGCATAATACGACTCGAGTCATTGTGCCCAGCATTAGTGGCAACTGCTGCCTACTGCACAAACGAACTGTTGGGATTATGGCGAAGTTTTTTCTCGGTTCTTAGGAGCGTATTTTTATCGTTGTTCACTTATTTGAACAACCACACTTTCTCAACAGCACGAATGTTTTCAGCAGCAAGGATACACTTTTTGTTGTAATTACTTTTTTCATGGCTTAATGTCTCTAAAGCGTCCCTCAATTTTTTTGATGGTCTAGACTCAAGAGACAAGCTGGGCCACAATTTCGTAGCAACCTTTTCCCGCAAATTCTGAACCTCAGAAAAGGACAAAGTACTCACAAAGTGCTTCTTATTTTAGCTCGGAATGGCAAGCCAATGAAATGAATCCAACCACTTCAGATGAAATTTTCGTTTAAAATTGCCACAATCTTCTGCTGAAAATCTTTATTTGGAATCAGGATTACACACATTTCGAAGAACATTTATTTTCTCCTCATTTTTCAATGGTTTGTAACAATGTTGTATGGGTGAGAAAATGGAAGAGAAAATTTTACCTTAATAAAATGGCTTCTTGGATCACATCTCACATCTATGTGTCGCATCGATGTTGTTGCTGATGCTGGAGGAACGTCCTGCTGTGTTGATAATTTACTCGGAACAGGAACTGGAGACTCAGTAGCACTGCATTTTGGTTTCTTACAGAAACTGAGTTAAGTTCGCTGCTATCTCTCATTATTACATAAATAACCAAACTTCATTACACAACTCAGCTATGACGTTGTATTAGCCCGACACTATAAATATGTTTACCATCATTTCTATAAGAATTATCCTTTGTTTAAAAACAGACTAAATGAAGCTTCCGCTACAATCTATGGACAGTTAGAAGAAATTTCTTCCTGGCAGCTACCTCCACAATCGATAGAATAAAGACGGAGAGGGAGATGCTATCGCATGACTCAGCAGAGCTACCGGTGTTCATTTAATGAACTATGTACCAACTTAACGATTTAATTTTTTTCTTGTTCACTCAGAAAACAAGTTTTGAATTATAATATTTAAACATGTATCTGAGCAAAAGCAAATAAACAAATAGCATAAGGAATGACATTTTAATTATAGGTTGTAAATAAATATTTGTCATGTGGAAACTGCAAATATATACATTCAATGATAGACATTTTAATAATAGGGTGTAAAAGTGTGGTTAATTTCAGTGGTTGATGGAGTGGGGGGGGGGGGGGTGCTGCAGGGCACTCAGCTAACCCCTGCCCTGGATATGCTTTGAAATTTAAAATTCAGAATTGTTGTCTTGTATTTGCACCTTCAAAAACTTTTTGGATGATTTGTAGTTAGGAAAGCATTATAACTTACAGGAGGGCCTGCTGCACCTCTCGTATAGAACAGTGCCGTACGGTATCATTTAGTCCTACTCGCTAGTAGCCGATGTATGATGCTGCTTGTTAGTTTACATACTGAACGAAAAAGTAGTTTTATAAGATCACTTTCCTGTTTGTCTGTCTTGCATGAATGTACGTGTTAGTAAACAGTTTAGTTACTTGATTTTTACGAATTTTGTTCACGCAATATCCATCCATATTTTCAAAGCTGTGAGAGTTGAAAATTTTTTTAATGCACTAATTATTTCAAGAACCATTCATCAGAACTCATCAAACTCGGCACACATGTTATTTTTAGTAAAGTGACTTTAGTTAGGGCCTCCTATAGATTTTGTTCATGTCATGTACATATTCTCGAATTCGCGGCGATTTTGACATTTCTTTATCAAATGAAGTATTTCAGGAACTGTTTAACAGAATTTTGTCAATTTTGGTTCTCATATAATTCTTATTAAGGTGTCTCGACTTTTATGTGTGTTGTACATGATGTATTCATATCATCAGATTGGTGGCCATTTGTAAATTTATTTATCACATTTGATATCTCAATCCCTACCAGCTGACAGACATCCTGAGGACGTCCATAGGATGTGGGAACTGTCGTCCCTAGGACGTCCTAGGGAAGTTCATTTCAAGTCCTTTTTATGTACGAAAAGTTCATGGAAAAGTACTACCTTAGGACATCCCCAGGATGTCTGGCATACACATCCCTGGGACATCCCTAGAAGCTCCCTGGGATCTGTAATAAACACATCCCCAAGACATCCTCAGGAGCTCTGTGGGATCTGCATTAAATGCATCCTCAGGACATCCCTAGGAGCTCCCTGGGACATTCCTAGGAGATCCCTGGGACCTGTATTAAACACATCCCTGGGACATCCCTAGGAGCTCCCTGGGACCTGTATTAAACACGTCCCTGGGACATCCCTAGGAGCTCTCTGGGACCTGTATTAAACACGTCCCTGGGACATCCCTAGGAGCTCCCTGGGACCTGTATTAAATGCATCCCTGGGACATCCCTAGGAGCTCCTTCCAGCAGCAAAAGTAAAAGTTTAGTATTCAACACAAAAGAAAACAAATGTATTTGTTTTGGTGATATGTAAACTTAGTATTTAAAACACAGTCAAATACACATAACTGTTAATGCAGCCTCTTAAAATCTTTTGAATAAACAATTCGTCTGTAATAACATTTTTTTAATGCTTCAACTTCCAAAAGTCTACCAGTAATAATAAAATATGTGTGTCGAAATTTAATAAATTTACCAATTTCTTAAGGCATACATAAAAGTTATGAATTATCTACTAAATTAATTGCAACAAACCTCATGTATAATTAAATAATATTGTGAGCTATCTAGTGGTCACATTAGGAACTTGCCTGGAAATCCACTACATCCGTGGGAGCTCCTGCTCAGATATCCCAGGGAGCACCTGCTCGGACATCCCAGGAAGCTCCTACTCGGACATCCCAGGGAGCTCCTGCTTGGACATCCCAGGGAGCTCCTGCTCGGACATGCCAGGGAGCTCCTGCTCGGACATCCCAGGGAGTTCCTCAGAAGAGCTCCGTGGGAGCTCCCTGTAAGAACATCCCTGGGAGCTCCCCAGATGAGGAATTTAGGATGACCCAAATTCATCTTCCAAGGAGCTTCCTGGGATGTGATGTACTTTTCGAGGAGGTACTTGGGACGTCCTAGGGACTTGGTTTTTCGGAGCTCTCGGACATCCGAAATATCCATCCTTAGGACATCCCGAGGATCGCATGTACCCGGATATCCTCAAAGGA